>CAJHQQ010000963.1:0-127402 GCA_905132885.1 Moricandia moricandioides | reverse complement strand
ATTTTATATATCTTTCATTTGATCTAACATCGCCTGACATTCTTCAAACAAACTACATAATTTAAAATTTATAAAGCGTAGGAAATATCACTAATTTCCGAATTTTTAAGTCCTCATTAAACTGCAATGATTAATTATAGAATATCTAAGAAGATAAAGAGAGACAAATGTATGAAGACAAATTAAAGACTTATTTTCTATAATAGGAACGAGATTATATTACTAAAGTTCCAAAGGGTCCTTAGCCCTTAGAAAAATATCATAGCTTATAGAGAAGAAAATTAAAATACATTCGTACACGAATATCGATTTTGTTTGGTAATTCTTTGACTAAACTTTTATTTTCGATCGCAAGTATAATAACGCCAAGTATAAATTCTGCAAACCTTTCCGCCAAATTTGGTTTTATTAATTCACTTCAAACTTTTTTGTTTATGCGTCGATTTGAGCCCGTTAGAATTCGTCTTTCATGATTCCTTATTGATTGGTTCCAATTTGATTAACGTTATACTCCTATCTACCATATTATAATACAAACTAAAAACTTTATAGATATCAATTAGAAGGAAAAAAAACACGAAAACTTTCGTTTTTTTTTCTTTTTATTAGTTCTACAAATTCTTTCTTTATGTTAATAGTATTTACGATGTAACTTTTTTTTAGAGAAAGAACTGTCTAATGGAAAGCATGGGTTCTGAAGATTAGTCTGAGTTTTGGGACTGCAACTCTCCCGGTTTAGAAATGGCCAGCCTAGGATTAACAAAATGCCACTCTATATTCTTTACATTCATCAATGGACATAAGTAGATATTCTGACCATTGTAATATTTGTGATCTGCTTCCTTCTTTGCAATTTAACAATTGTCTAGTCCGTAAGGATTATAGAATTAGTATAATCATATTCGTTGTGAAAATATGCATTAAATATAATTTTTCCGTTCTTCTAGTAACAAATCTTCTTCGTATTTTTGAACAACATCAAATATTATTCATTATGTATAATAATTTATAAAAAATGATATGTAAGTTAACTATCTTTGATAGTGCAGATTTATAACCATAAAACTGTGGAACAATCTTACAATCTTGCATATTTATAAAAGGACTTCAACTTTTATATCCAAAACTATGTATTTATATTGGAACATTGTGCAAATTATAGAGTAAAAGAAACAGTAAATTAAAATTGGGGAATTCGCCAAATATTATTTTATAATTTCCATATAAATGCAAAAATAGATTCAATATTTTATCAAATGCAAAAATAACATAAATGGTTAATAAAATTACCATTTATGCCTTGTAACCAACAAAATATCAAAAATATTTTACAGTTAGATCCTTCTAAAATCTACATTTAGTAGAGAAGTTTACTAGGTGGAGACTTTTCAAAAAATCTACTAAGTAGACTTTTCAAGAAGCCTATTTCGTAATTTTATTTAATAATTTTATTTTAAAAATTTTAAAAATATAATTTAAACTATATAATAAGTCGTCAGTATATGAATCATTTGAACAAATATAGATTGGTCTTTTAACCATGACTGTGTACAAATGCATACAAAGATATACATATTTCCGAGGCAAGATTTTAGATTTAGATTTTTTGTTTTATGTTGAATTGTGTATATTTTACAAGATTTTCATATTTGATACAATGATTGATTAAAAGCATCATGTGGTCATTTAAGGTTTATAGTTTAGGATGTAGTAGACTTCTTATTCATTTTACTAATATTTGAGATTACAAAAATTAAATAAATTTTCATTATTTTTTGTTTTTGTATGAATAAATTATGATAGTCTTCAAACCAATATCGAACAATTGTGACACTATATACCAAAATTAGTAAAATAATAAATAATGAAAATAACAATGAAATTATCCTAGTAAAGTTCCAACGAAATCTACTCCACAATTAATTTCAAGTGTAATAAATTTCAAAATAAGTCTATTGTGCCGTAAATTTTTACCTTCGCACATAAAGGAAATTTACGTACACCCACTCGTTCTATAATAGCTGCACAAGTTCATAAAATTCTCTTTAATCTCTCTAAACGCTCTCATTTCTCTCTGAGCTCTTTGAATTTGAATAAAAACTTTTATTTTTTTTCATGTTTTACTCACAAGATTATCTTGTTTTTATAGGTATTATCATTCATTTTTAATCCCCCCTCTCAAAAATGTAAGATCAAGATCTATATATTTTAATTGTATATTTTTGTGTTTATATTAAAATAATATAGATTTAATTTTTATGTGTTTGCTTTGCTACTATTTATCTTATAAATTCTATTTTTGAAGTTTTTCTGATTTAAAACTCTATTTTTTCTAAATATACATATGTTCAGATCTAAAAATAATCAAAGAGAGTAGACTCCTAATGAACACTGCTTAAAATTAATACTTTAGAAGACTTCATTTTAAGAAGAGTTCATTAGAAGTCTATTAAAATATGAATTAAAAATTTTGGTCTTATTTTTTTTTATAATTTATCTTATTTTGCAGATATTCTTTTCCATATTCTTCGAATCCTCCTTTCATAAATGTAAAATTTACATCTTTAGAATTTGAATATATAATTTGATGGTTATATTGAAGTAAATTTATAGGCTCAAACTTTATTTTTTTTATTTACTACTATTTTTACTTAAATTCTATTAGTATTTTCAGATTTGAAGCTATTTTTCAAGTATTTTTCCAGTTTTACATTTTCAAATCTGAAAATTATCCGATACAGTGAAGTCTACTTAAACGTTAAGGCTAATAGACTTTAGTTGAAGTCTACATCTGTATAGATTTCATATGAAGCTATTCTTAGAACCAACATCTTAGTTTTACGTTTAACTAACTCTCAGTTAATTAAATAGTAGAATTTAAATGAAGACTACGTGTTTTGGAAGATTAGTAAACATCATATAAAGTGTACATTTTAATTAATTTTTGGTTATATTTTAAATATTTTAGTCAAAAAATAATAATATATCTTTATAGAATAGACTTCATATGATTTTTATTTAAAAAGTCAAAGTTTTGGTAAAAACAAAATTGACCTCTCAAGAGTTTTAAATTGGTTGTTCAGTTGGAGAAATTGAAAGTAGTGTCATTGTGGCAAATAACAAAGAAAATGTTTGTGGTGTTTATGGTGTTTTAGAAAATAAAAGAAATCAAAACAATGACGGTATTTGTAAATATTTGAAAAAATGAGAAGTGTAGAAAGAATATAAAAAAATAGGTTATGTTTTCATCTGATTTGAATTTTTGTCATTTTTGCCAAACCCATTGAAATTTAGAGTATTTTATATTTTCAAAGTGTATTATTTAAAAATGAAATTGATCACCTATGGACGATGATTACATGCATCAACCTCTCTCCCACCACCGGTAGAGGATGCAGATAATGACTGTATGCTATGGCGTCATGGAGAAAATGACTACAAGTCATAGTTCTCACCCAAGAACATTTTGTTGATGTAAGATGTCCGCCCTGAAGCAGTCGATGATGTAGTTGCTGAAGCATATGTCGTGGTAAGTGGTGAAGACCATGTGGAGTCAAGATGTTGAGCTGGAGTCGTGTAGACTTGGAGAGCAAGGGAGTATCTTGAAGAAAAAGGAAAGAGGAATAAACTTGAGGAGCAAATTTATGACTTAAAGAAAGAGGAATAAGTGCATTCCAAGAAAAGAAAAGTTGCACTTATTGTTATGGAAGATGTTCATATCATGTTACCTTGGAGACTAGGGTTTCGGGAACGTGGAGACTAATATAAGATAGCTATGGGGTCGTCTGTAGAGGGACAGAGACACGGAGGCTGATCTTATAGAAAGAGAGAGAAGCTATTGGAGGTGTTCTTGAGTCGTGCTGAAGCAGTGGCTGAAGTACTTGACGGATGAGAGACATAAGCGAGTAGCTAGGAATCTTTCAGTAGCGTGTGTTAGGGTGTTAACACTATACGTGTAAAATCTGAATAAGCAAGTCTTGTAAAGATTGTTTAAAAGAGATTCTAATAAAAGCTTGGTGTTTGCTTGTGTAATTTGTCTCTCGGTTTACCTTCTGTATTACTTACTGTGGTGTCATCTTTTCACTAACAAGTGGTATCAGAGCAGGTCATCTAAGTTATTGGTGTGATCCTAGAGGTGAAGATGGACACGGTTGTTTCTGTTCAGAAGGCAATCATGTTGAATGCGGACCAGTATGGTCATTGGAAGGCTCGCATGAAGCAGTTGATTCGAGGAATCAATGAAGATGTGTGGACAGCTGTGGAGAATGGTTGGGAGGAGCCTACCATAGTCACAGCAGATGGGAAGAAGCTAAAGCCAAAAGAGGATTGGTCTGAGGCAGAACGCAATGCATTAAAGTTTAATGCAAAGGCGTTGTCGGCAATCTTTGGAGCTGTTGAAGTAGAGCAGTTTCAGCTGATTCAGGGGAGTACTTCGGCTAAAGAGGCGTGGGAGATCCTTCTGAATTCATTTGAAGGAGATGACAGTGTCAAGAGGACACGTTTGGATCATCTTGGGTCGCAGTTTGAGAATCTCAGGTGGTCTGATAATGATTCGGTGGTGAGCTTCAGTGCCAAAATCAGTTCTATGGCGCATGAAGCATGTGTACTTGGAAAGAAGTACAAGTAGAAGAAGCTAGTGAAGAAGTTATTGCGCTGTCTTCCAGTGAGGTTTGGAGCTCACAAGGCAGTCCTAAATATGAGTGCAAACACGGATGAGCTCAAGATTGACAAACTAGTGGGCATGCTGAAGGCAAAAGAGATGGAGACAGGCAGTAGCTCGGTAGTCTCTACATCAAGTGGTGCACCAAGGAGTAAAGCGCTTGTGGCTGGCGAAGAAGATGATAAACTTCACAAGGTTTAGGATGCCGTGGGGTGGCTGGTTAGAAATTTCAGCAGGTTCATGAGTCATTTTGATAGGAGGATGCCTCAAGCTATGAAGCAGTATGGTGGTCGTAAAAGAAGAAGAGAAGGTCTCAAATATTACGAGTGTGAAGGAGTTGGTCATGTGAGAGTTGACTGTCCTATGACACAACGAAAGGAGTTCAAGTGCTCTGAGTGTAGAGGTATTGGACACACACGGCGTGAATGTCCAAACGCAAAGAAGGGTAAAGGCATTTCATTGCAGTCGTCTAATGAGTCAGAATCTGAGGATGATGGAAAGGTGCTGAAGAATATGGTTGCATTTGGTGCACACAAGAAGGAATCTAGTAAATCCTTTGATTCAAATATGAGTACAGGTGATGAGGAGTATCACGTGCTGCTTAACAAGTGGTTGAGGGTCATGGATCAGAATCTGAGATTAGAGGATATGGCTCAGAAGCAGAATGAGCTGCTTGAAGAACTTCGTGAAGAACTTGCGGCTGTGAATGAGAAGAATGAGTCTCTTGAGCAGAAGGTTAGCAAGCTTAGGAAAGTTAAGCAGAAGGGGCTATCACACTTCGTGCGTGCGAGCACATAAAAAAGTGGAGCCAAAGAAGCTTGTCAGGAAGTACGTTGGGACATGCGACAAGGAGTAAGACAGGAAGTTCTACAGCGCATGGCTGTGAGTAACAAGTCGAAAGTGGTACATCAGTGCAGCAACATGAAGGCCAGACAAGAGGCTATGAAGCATGGTTGTGCAGCTGGTACAAGGAAGGAGACTGATCGGTGCATCAGTAACTGGGTCAGGCCTAGCAAAAAGCAACATCAGATGTGTTGTTGGTTATGTGGGAAGGTTGGACATAAGAAGGTGGAGTGTTTTGCTCGTGAGAAGAGCAGAAACATGACCAAGAAGGTGAACAAGACGTTCTCTAAACCCAAGAGGGTTGATGAGATGTTTGTAGCCAAGAGTGGCTCACTTGATGAGGTCAAGGAAGAAACATCAGAAGATGGATGAAGCTCTGATAGGAGTGACCTTGAGGAAGTTCAAGGAGCATCAAGTCTGGAGCTAGGACACGGAGTTGTCCATAGCACAAAGGGGAAGGAGATCGAAGTGCACTAGGAAGTGATGCGAGATGATCTTCATGAGGGTGATAGTGAAATCACTCCAAGACAATAGCAATGAGTGCAGAGGGCACTCGGTGTGGATGAGGAGGGGCTCATGGTCAAGGAGAAGACGCATGAAGAAAGCCAGGTCCTCATCAGAAGTGTGTCGGAAGGTAGTTCGACAGGTGCTTCAGAGCCTGATGCAATACTCATGAAGAAGCAGACGGTTGGGTCTATAAGGCTTGACATCTAAGCATCTTTGTTTTAGCTTAGTATGCAATCAAGAAGGGGGAGAATGGTGACGTTATGGTCCAAGGAGTGCATATCTCATGGGGGAGAAGAGCATGGTGATGGATGTCCTGAAGTAGATGGTTCTATCTCATGGGGGAGAAAAGCATGTTGTGGTGCACATCTCGTGGGGGAGAAAAGCACATTTAGCATTGAAGTTTCCAGGTGGGGAACGTGGTTGTTGAACCAGAAGAATGTTGTGCTTGATCGGCACACAAAGCTAAAAGGGGGAGATTGTTGATGTAAGATGTCTGCCCTGAAGCAGTCGATGACGTAGTTGCTGAAGCAGACGTCGTGGTAAGTGGTGACGACCATGTGGAGTCAAGATGCTGAGCTGGATTCGTGTAGACTTGGAGAGCAAGGGAGTATCTTGAAGAAAAAGGAAAGAGGAATAAACTTGAGGAGCAAGTTTATGACTTAAAGAAAGAGGAATAAGTGCATTCCAAGAAAAGGAAAGTTGCACTTATTGTTATGGAAGATGTCCATATCATGTTACCTTGGAGACTAGGGTTTCCGGAACGTGGAGACTAATATAAGATAGCTATGGGGTCGTCTGTAGAGGGACAGATACACGGAGGCTGATCTTATAGAAAGAGAGAGAAACTCTTGGAGGTGTTCTTGGGTCCTGCTGAAGCAGTGGTTGAAGTACTTGACGTTGGAGAGACATAAGCGAGTAGCTAAGAATCTTTCAGTAGTGTGTGTTAGGGTGTTAACACTAAACGTGTAAAAGCTTAATAAGCAAGTCTTGTAAAGATTGTTTAAAAGAGATTCTAATAAAAATTTGGTGTTTGCTTGTGTAATTTGTCTCTCAGTTTACCTTTTGTATTATTTACTGTGGTGTCATCTTTGCACTAACACATTTGGGATCAGTTAAGAGGACAAGGCGATAAAATGGAATGGAGCAAGTTGATCTGGTTCTCGCAAGCTGTTCTCCGCTACTGATTTATTGCGTGGATCTCCCTCCGTAATAGACTTTCGACTGGTGATAGTGTGGGGTGAGTATCAGTCTTGTCGATTATGTGGTGAGTCAAACGAGTCATGTGACCATCTTTTTTTTGGCCAGAGCTCACATGATCTCTTCTGCCTCGATCGAATCCGGAGTGGAGCATCACATTTGCAAATTATAAGAAAACTAGTGTTCGTCCCGTACTACGTACGAGTAAAAATCTTATCTTTTTTTAATAAATTAACATATATTTGAACATGTATTAACAATATACTTTGGACTAAGAATATACTAACCACGTATATTGTCACACCACTTTTCTTGGGTGTCCAGAGATACCGAAGAGTGTTAATTTGTAATTGCATAAGAACATAAATAATGGAAAAACCATAAAAAATTACATCAGGCAACAAACTAAAATAAATTGTATTTACAATATTTCCCCATGACTATAAATCTATGATAAACAAAAGAAAACTCAATAACAATGAAACAACAGTCAGTCAAAAAGTTAATAGAAAGCCACAGTTCAAAAAAAAAAACAGTCAGTCAAAAAGAAAAAACTATGAAACAACAGAAAAAGTGGTAAAACAATTACTTTAGTAATTTCATGCATGGTCTGATTTCTCAACTCTATTTGTGCAACCTTGTTGTTCCTTCGTCTTCATGTGATTAATCCATAAGCAACTTCAAGCTGGATCATATAAAAAGAATAAGATAGTATATTAATTTGAGAAGAAGAGAAAATTAATTTGAATTAAACGTAGTCAAAAAACTATATTACTTTTAGTTGCTGCACTCATAAAACAGAAAAACGATGAAGAGATGAAACCATTCGGAATCAGGGGTGTCAAAATGAGCTAGAACTCATGAGTTGGTTCAGCTCAGCTCAATTTTTCACGAGTATGATCTATATTTTTAGGCTCATTTAATAAATGAGTTTATTGATCGAGCTAAAATTAGATCACGAGTTATATGAACGAGCTTTAATGAACACGAGCCAGCTCATGAGCTTAATCATTTTTATACTTACAATTATATATATATATATATATATATATATATTATTTTTATCGATAACTTCTATTTTTCTTATGTGAAAAAGATAATTTCTATATTAATCGTATTTATCTTTTATAATTAAAATTTACAACTAAATATTCTTAAAAGATAATTTCTATATTAATCATATTTATCTTTTTTAAATTAAAATATAAAACATACATAAATAATATAGATTTTTTTTGAATTATCTATAACTTTTTAGAAGAAAGAAAATAAAAATTATTTTAAAAAAAATAAAATTATCTAACTTTTATATATAAACTCACGTTACCCTATCATATTTCTCACAAAATTTATTGATCCTAAATTTATAAATGTTTTATTTTATTTTTATGATTTAGACAGATGAAGACTTTGAAGATGAATTGTCTCAAGACTCTCACGAGGAATATGGATTTTGGATCATTAGTTTAACTTAATTCATTTTAAGTGTTAATTTTATTTAATATTTAATATTAATGTTTTAGATTTTTTAATATTTAAATTTCGAATAATATTATATAAATTATTTAAATATTTTTATATTTTTTTAATATTAGATCATGAGTTAACTCATTTAACTCATGATCTAGATGATCTGAGTTCGAGTTTACATATTAGTGCTCATATTATAAATGAGCTGAGCTGAACTAGCTAATGAAAGATCCGAACTCACTGTGAGCTGAGCGAGCTAGCTCATTTTAACACCCTTATTCGGAATAAAAGAAATAATAAAACGGTTTGAAATTATTTTGAAATTGGGAATCTGAGAAAATGAAGAGAATAATAGATCGTCGAGTTCTTTTTCGTTACAGGAAGTTCATTTATAATTTTAAAGTTTTGTGATATGCTTAGATTTTATGTGGCAATAACTAATTTGTTTTTATTGTTTTTTTGAAAAGCATAAATTATGTGTTTTTTATAAAGCTTTTGCTAAGTGTTAAAATCTGATTTGTTAAGTGACTTGTATTTTAGTATATATCAGAAATGATCATTATTATATTTTTTTTTGATAATTGGTTAAATTAGCTTTAATTTATATTTTAACGCCACACTTTAAGAAAAAAGTCTCTTACTTTTTTTTATTGCATTTATCTAATATATCAAATAATTTGAAATAGAGGAAATAGGTTATGTATCAAATTATATTCAATCTAAAATGTTTTTCTAATGATATTGGTTTTAATCTTTTCCACCACTGTTGCAAGAATTTGATATATTAAAAATTAAAACTGATAAATATATCAAACTTTGATCGTGATCCACAACAAATATTTTAAATTAAGGTGATGAAAAAATATTATGCAAAAAACGAAATTAGGTGACTTTAAAATATAAACACTACATGTTCCTTACATCGGTTCATAAAGATATTGTTACACAGATAATTTCTAGAAAAGTGATGATTTTCTCAGACATGGGGTGTTTATGCACCCAAAAAGGTATAGAAGGATTAAAGTGATCGGTGCTAAGAATCTATGACATAGTCTGTTTTCTTATGCTGAATTGCAAGCATCCATTTAGACTATGAACTGTAAGATTACACCAAAAAAATAGATGGTAATATTTTGCAACCAACTGTTGTGAACCGGAACAGTACAGTTATTTAGATTTCTATTTTTAGAAGATATTTTATTTTACAAAGTTGTGGACAAAACGACTTATTACAAAAAGAAGAAAATAGAGTACTAGTAGGGAATGAGAGCAAGCGGTCTCTCAAAAGGCTATTACACATCTAGTTTTGATTTTGTATTAATTCAAATGTTAACATATGATTTTTTTTTATTTGGCTCGCCAATGTTAAGTTATTTGATTTTGCTTTATGATTTTCAATTAAATGTTTTCATCATATTATCTGGTATTTTATTATGATCTTAAAATGACTTATTTATTTGCTGTTTAGTGATCTATATTATTATTTTATTAAAAGATTGAATTGAATAATTCATAAATATTTAAAATAATTGTGGATATATGGATTGTTAAATATGCGAAATTTTCAGATTAAAACGAACCACAAATTTAACTATTGACTAGAAAATGGCATATCGCAAAATCTAGTTTTTTTCAAATATCCGCTTCTTGTCCATTGTCCAGCTCTACATAATTTATCCACTACTCCAAGTCTGTAATGCATTCCCTTTGTAATTTACTAAAGTACTGTTATAATATTTTATTTCTTCCAAATAAATAGAATTTTTTAGATTTTCCAAATCAAATAGGATAACCATCAGAAAGTTTGGTATCGCATGGTATTTGGGAGTGTAAAATCCCAAACTTGCATACCTAAAACTACGTAAACATCGAAAAAGACAGGAAAATCGTGAATAGATCGTTTGCCACCCGCTGTCTTCCTAGTGCAGCAAGTGGGGTCGTTAATGTTGTACAAGTCGGTTAAGTTGTCACATGCTACGACTGATGTAGGGTCCAATATCGTTCGTTATTTTTAACACTTTGCTTGTGGGCCATGTTTGACTAAACCGGTGAATGTAAGCCTCATCCTACTTAACTAATTCAGGTTTTGATGTTCCCAGGAAAATATAAGCTGGACCAGAATTGGTATCGGTTTAGTGAATTGGACTAAAAAGTTTAAAACATTTCTTCTTTTAGGATGGCCGACTACGATTATCTACAAAACATTATATACAATCAGTCATATACTGTCTACACTTAGGGTCTGTTTAAATTTTCTTTTAGGTATGAGCGGTTGCATGTCAAATCGGGTTTGATTCAGATTAAATCAGGTTGTGGTTTTTTGGACATGACATTTAGACATATTGGAATATTTTTAAACTTCGATTCAGATTTAGCTTAGATATTCGGGTCTGGTTTGAATATAATAACACATCGTAAACCTGGCTGAATCTATTTTAAATTTGAATTCGGTTTTAGTTCATATATTGATTATCTAAATAATTGTTTATGACTTGAAAGTACACTTTAGTTTACAAATTTGACAAGATTAAGCAATTTTCAATAAGAAAAAAAGTTTGGTGGCATAATAAAAAAGTGGTTACTAAGAGAAGAGAAACAAAAACAAGTTAAACTAGTAACTTACAATCCTATAAATGTAAAAAGGTATTATTTAAACTTTTAAATAAACTATTATTTCTTAAACTTTACAAAAAAACTTATTGATACTTAAACTTCAGTATAAGTGTAAAACATATAAAAAATATTTAACCAAATATCAAAAAAAATTAACATTACTATTTAAATTATTATTCATGTAAATTTTTATTTGAGGTACTCATTGAGATCTTCAAATTTTTTGAATATTTATTTGGGATTGTGTTTAGATTTGATATTTTTCTTGTTTTTAAATTTTTTTGGATACATGTTTGAATTTGGGTTCATTGCGGGTAAATCCAAGACCTATAATACCATAAAAAATATCTAGTCAAATATTTTATGTCAGATTTGGTTCAATTAACTTTTTGGGGTTAAACCGCTGATATGGGTCTCCGGCTGGTATAAGGGTGATGAACTCAATCAAAGATGTTTTGGGTTTGATCTTCTAGTGTAAAACATTAATGAATCAATAATTAAAATTGTTGAAATTAAAGAATCTCCAACTCACTTCTATTTTCACCTCTATAATAGTATTTGGAGGCAAAATCACTACAACATATCTTTATTTGTGCCTCTAAAATAGAGATTACTATTTTTTCATCTATTTATAGAGAAAAGCATAACATTCTTCTATATTTTGCTTTATATTTAAATATTTCTATTTTAGAAATATATATTAGAGCAAAATTTATTTTTAGTATAAAGTTCTTCTATTTTAAAGGTACAAGTAAAAGAATATATTGAAGATGGTCTAAGGGAATTTCCACAAGATCAAAGATGTTAAGCATTCTTATTATTTAAATCTGATCTGTAAGAAAACATATTACATTAAATGCTAAAACATAAGCTATGGTCTGTTTTCAATTGGCCTTTATAAAAATGACCAGATTGAATTATGCTGGTCCACTCCACTACAAAATAAGAAAAATGGTTATCTAGAAAATCCTGATTTTTCTTGGGATTTGGTGCCCCACATATATTGCAAAACAATAATGAATCCAATACTAGATAACATATAGAGACATTTTCCAGTAAATTATCCACTAAAATAAAAGGCAACTACTGTATTCTAAATCTTTCTCGTGATTATAGACTAATATAACTATGACAAAGATTTGTAGTAATGCAATTTATGTCAGTATTCTCTTACGTCTGTTATAGTTCGGATTTAAATTTTGGTGATTGGAAGAGGCTGTTGAAACTGTCGACAGTCATTTTTATTTCTACAGACTTTCTTTTGAAACAATCATGATATAACTTTTAAAATTGAATCTAAAGCCAAAACATTATAAAAGGAAATATAATAACTTTAGAAATCAATTTTCTTTAGAGATTTTGTTATTGTTTTAAAAAAAGTTTAAAGCAAAAAAAAAATCAAAACCACGGCTAAAAATCCAAAACATAAATTTTAGAGAAAAAACATAAAGGCACAACTTTAATCAATCAAACCAATAATCTATATTGTTGATTAATAAGTCTGTTATAAATAGTCATGAATAATGGTTAGACCATTACGAATTAATGATTTTCTCTTTCTCATGTGATTGTAGAAAGGAAAAGTTGATTTTACACAAATGAAAACAATATAATTTTCCTTAAAATAATTTTAACAGGACAACATGAAAAACGAGTATTAGACACTTTAATGCCAATATGTTTCGTGTAATGTCGCCATTCGACATAATCAACATTAGCTTTTCTTGTCTGTCTTAAAAGTTAGGCTAATAATATGAGAGAGACTGCTTCTCATTAGCGAGTAAATATGCATTAACATAATTTATAATACTCTTATATTTAAATATTTATTACAAATTTATATATCTTTAATAATATTTTATAGTACTCTTATACTTTTTAAACTAAATTAATCGGCACACACACATTGATATATAAACACACATTGATATATAAACTTAAATAATTTATGGTACACTTATATATTTGCAAAATGTTATACAAATAATTTATAAAATAAATATACTAATTATTTCATAACTATTTGATCCTATATTTGGTATTGATAAAATTTCTTTAAATAACTTTGAAATATATATCATATTATTTAACTATAAACTAATTTTTGAATAAATAGGTGTATACATAATCAAAGACGTTAAATAATTAGATTTAAATATGAATAAATAAAATATTGATTCATGTAATAAATATGATCAGATGACAAACAATATATATAATGTATAATAGTAATTGGCTTAAAATCTTAAGACAAAATAGTTTACCAAAAAAAATCTTAAAATAATATAAATAATAAAGTTCAAATATTAAAATGTCAATCATATTTAAAAATATATTTTAAGATAAAAGAACATCCGCACGGTTGCGCGGATCAAAGTTTAGTTCTTTATTAAAATTGAAAAATTAAAAAATATATATCTATATTATTAAAACTGAAGTACATTTGGGATTGTTTGGAAACATGAATAGCAATATAAATGGAAATTGTTTGGAAACATGGATAGCAATCTAAAAAAATATAATGCCCTTTTAGTAATTTTATTAATTATATTATCTTAACAATACATCACATCATTAATTATATTTATATTAATAATACATCAAATCATTAATTATATTAACATTAAAATAATAGTGAAGATTTTATTTATCAGTTAATCAATATTAACTTTGTGCAAATTATAAAAATCAAAAATGTAAACTAATCAGGTTTTTCATATAGTTAATAGTTCGGTTTAATCTGTTTTACTAGAACTTTATTTTATCTTAATTTCAATCGATAAAAAGTTATTTAGCCAAACACATAATTCAAAGACATATTTTATGTAAACAAAAAGAATAACTTAAATCAAAATAAACAAAACGTATTACATTTATTGTCACTTAATGTTACACTCCATAAAACTATTTTACCAAATATTTTTTTTTCTATTTCCCTTATTTTTGCCAAAGATATATAAAGTTTTTTAAAAGTTATTTACAAAATCAATTAGGTATGGACATTCGGATACTCAATCAGGTATAAGTTGTTTCTTTCGGCATCATTTTTTTTGGGTTTTGAAATTAGACTCCGCTTGAATATTATAAATTTATGTGTGAAGTTCGAGTTGTGTCATCCCGGGTTTGAATGATCTTGATTCTTATTTGTAGAAACATAAAAATCTCTAAATAACCAATCTATCAACAACGGTTTCGTATATTTGTATCAAAATAATATTATTACCCGATTCAGTCAAATTTTTTTGAATACAATTAGTTATACAGCGACACATCTGAAATATATAAAATTAATCATGAAAAATGAATGTCAATGGATAAAAACGTAAAAATCACTACTCGCGAAAACTCTCGGATCAAGTTCTAGTTACCTATTAAAACATAGGCCACAGTATTTTCATGTGTCAATTCCACGGTGAACCATTCCTTAAAATATATATATATATATATAGTTATTTCTATTAAAATCTCAATAATAAATCAATATTTAACACAAATCTAATACCTTTATTAAATTATTTTCTTCACTACGATATACCAAAATCGTTACAAAGATTTAAAAACTCCCGCTTAATATCCCATATATTCAGTGCAATCATATCGCAATATTCCAATACTAATAATTTTCAGATTGATCATACCATGAACTAAATTCAAACCAAAAGAATATCATATGTAAACAAAATTTACATTTAGTTTATATATGAAACTAGATGATTACCCGCGCACATGCGCGGAGTGAAATTAATATACTAATTATCGTTGAATATTAATCTTGATTGTTCAATCATGATGTCATATGTCTCTAAACGTATAGTTATGGATTGTCAATATAATGTTGATGAGTATGGTGATGTTTGTTGATATTTTTTTAAAAAATTATTTAATTTACATTGTGCTTCAATGATGTCATTCAAATGTTATAATTCACCATCTCACTTCAATATGAAGAATCATATTTTGAAATGATTATGATCAAGTAACATTTGAGATCCATGCTTGCGCAAAATGAAGATTAATTATGTATAAAAAATATTTATAGATAATATTATTTATTTTGTATTAATTTACATATTATGCAATAATATATATATTTTTATTTTGTATTAATTTACATATTATGCAATAATAAATATATTGAATAATTGATGAGCGAATAGCTATTACGTATTCAATTAAATTCGAGTAAGAACATAAATAAAAATAATCTTTCTTTTTATTTACAAATTTTTTTTGTTGATAAAAAACAAAATAAACCATTTATTTATGTTATATAGTATATAATTAAAATCAAATGATATTGATATAGATATATAATATATTTAATATAAATATTTATTTATTGAGGCTTGATACTCATATGATTTTATTAACATTTTTATATTTGTTGTGACAAAATTATTATTTTTATTAATATGAATATTATTTTTATTAACATGTTTATGTATTTTATATATGATAAATATATATATGATATATATATATATATATATATATTTATTTTAATTTAACGATATTGAAATAGATGTATATATATTAAATGAGACTTCATATTTACATGATTTTATGATTATTATATCTTGTTATAATAAAAAGTTAAACAATTAATCAAAACAGTTTCATCGTAGATTTTTAACAGCCTTAGTAATTTATATTAAAAAAATTCAAAATATAGCAAATTAGAAAAAGATCTAGATTTTTTTATTATATGCTTATGTGATTTTTAAATGTCTTTCAAGAATATAAAATTGAACAAAAATGATGCAAGATACATATATTGTTATCAAATATTTATTATTCAAAATCATTAATTGTAGTTTTTATTTAAGGAAAGAATAAAAATTATTATTTTATACACGAATAACTAATCCGATAATTAGTTTAATAAAAATTATAATATATATTTAGATGGACTAACTTATTTTTTTTTAAAGATTTTAAAAATCATTGTATTGATAACATGTGACTACCAAAAAAGCTCGTATATATAGCTCCATGATTAATATATATATATATATAAGATTTCCCATTGTAGTGATAACATAAGATTTCTCAATATTGCTTTTAAGGATTTTAATAGTCCAGGATTAATATATATAGCTCGTATATTAATATGTTATAATGACATGTGTGTACCAAAATATGTTGTAATGATCCATCTTAGTATATAATTATCATATATGTATTTTATATGATATATAGTTTAATTTAAACAATATTAAAGTATATATATATAATCTGAATTTATATTAAATGATACTTAATATTCATATGATATTATGATCATTTGTATCTTTTTATAACAAAAAAAATATTTTAATTTAAACAATATTAAAGTATATATATTTAATCTGAATATATATTAAATGATAGTTAATATTCATATGATATTATGATCATTTGAATCTTTTTTAACAAAAAAAATAAAAACATTATTCACAATTTTTTTTTATTGTAATGCTTTTATTGTTTTAGTAATTTATAGTTGTTTTTAAAAATCATAATATAACATGTAAGAAAAAAATTTAGATTTTTTATTAAATGGTTAATGTGATTGTTTAATTTTTTAATAATATAAATTAAAAAATGATAAAGAATACAAATATATTATCAAATCTTTATTATTTAAAACATTAATTGTCACATATATGTTAATCATATTAGGTAATTCCGTAGCTTTTATTTAAGGAAAGAATGTTAAATATCCTTTTATGCACTACCAATCAATATGAATGTTAATTTAATAAAAGTATAGTTTATAATTAGATGGACCAATTTTTTTCTAAGGATTTTGAGAATCATCCTGGTGATGACACGTGGCTACACTTAAAAGTTCTAATGCTCCAGGATTAATATATAGGGGATTCTGCAATATATTACGATCAACCATGTTCAACAATATTTGGTGTGCAGAAATATTAAGAGAAATAGAATTTTGTTATTTCAAACCAAATTGTATTTAACATATGTATACTAAGTTGAACTATAAATAAAAGAATATTAAATAATTTTGATAATATATAATTATAAAATTGTATCTTAGTAGTGCAAAGAATAATGCATATAGTTTAAACTAAAATTAAATTAGAAATATTTTTTTAATATTTGAAGATGTTATTGTATTTGATTTTCAAATTATAAATTTATTATAGCAAAATATTGTAAAATTATATTGGCACGTATTAACAGCTGACAACAAAGTAAATTACTAGTCAAAACATAAATAATTATATATTAGTAATGTTCAACGAGACATATGAACAACAATGTTCTAGAGAAAGAATATATTTTAAATGTTTACTATAAATCAAATTTAGACACATGTGAAAAAAAGATTCCATTAGATAATCATAAAAATTTATCAAATGACAAATGAGTTACATACGGTATCATTTTATTTACATGAATTTCAAACGAAGATATTAGCAACCAGCACCATATAGAAACATTCAAAAAACACAGCCCATCTTAAATTTGATCAATAAAAATGAAAAAAAAAAACATTGGCGTGTATGCTCTGGTGTATATAGTGCTTATCAAATTAAATAAACGAAATTCTGAAAATTACATAAATAAGAGCTCTGGTTTTAACTTTTTTGTCAACATTATGCTCTGATTTTAACTTTTTACAAAAAAATTCAGACTCCTATGGTATTGTGTATCTGTTCTGTATATGGTAGACCTTTATATTAGTGATTTTCTCCCAAACATATTATATCTTATTTCTTCAGATTTATTTTCTTGTATTTAAAACAGAAGGTTCCGAATGATAAACTAATTTACGGAATCATAGTAAGATATTATTGCTAATCATGACGTCTATGGTAACTAACCATAGTTAAAAAAAAGTTGAAGAGGGGATGGAACAGTTTTTTGATCTATTGGACCATCATTACTTTCCTTTTTAACAGATTTTCAGGTTGATTTTTTTTTGAATGAATGTAAAATTTTATTAAATCAAAACTTTAATACATCAAGTGCAGCTGCTTTGTGTTTAAATAATCAAAGTATTGACTATACAAAAGACAATAAGATTGCTTGTTTCTGTTTCTGTTTATGTTTGGGACGGTTCCAAACCAAGTGACTAGCCCTTACTCTAGATACTTGTGTCCCTGCCCTTTGAGCTGATAGCAGTCAAAGTCTTAATTTTTATAACTACCAGCTACTCATGTTTTTTTTTTCACTTCACCTAAGAGGAAGTAATAATTAGTAGTATAATAAATTACTTCAAATAGATTCTTAATAGACTTCTTTTATTTTCTTAACACACTTAGGTTTTAAAGCATGTGATAAATTAGATCAATAACATTAGGTAGGTTGTGTATATAACGCGATTAGGATTGCGTAGTTAGAGTCGGGTAGGGTCAAAAACAATAAGGAAAGTGGTAGCGATTGTCCTACAACGTGGGAAACTTTTTGCGATAAAGCAAAATTAAAATCAATCACACATCTTTTGTTTTTTAGTTGGGTAGGTATATATAGCCTGTGAACTCAGAACGGTTAAAGCTTTTAAATACTCTCTTTTTCTAGGAACCACACGACGGAAAGTTCTATTAGCTTCCTCTTTAATTTTCTTCCCATAATCAGGTGCTTTAATTTCCTCCCGACACGATATTAAAATCGCATTTATTGAAAAGTATCGTACTAACATCTGTTCTTCTACATCAAAAAAGTTCATCGTATTAGTTAAACTTGAAGTGGTCTAAGGAAATCAAGTCGAATATAACAACCAAAAAAAAAAAAGCAATTTCATATGAAAAATTCTAGTAATCCAATTAAAAAAATCATCAATGTTGTTTTTTTCGCTAGAGATATATAAAATGTTGAAAGTGTGAAATTTCATAATGCTTCTATCTCCTTCAACTCTTTTGAAAAATTTAACCAACGATTAATCATAACAATTACATTCTTGCAGTCCATTCTAAAATCCTAACAAGTTGAATGACGAAACATATTTTTCATTATCCAAGCAAGTGTTACAAGCTTTGAGTGTAAAAAGTCTCTCTTCGTCTTTGATTTCTTTTTCCATTAGTTGGATTTGATAATAATATATATTTAGGACTGGCCCTCGATTAAAGCCCTTAAAATTGATGTTTTAGGTATCAAAATATATGGACAATTTAGAGGGCATGGATTTGTAGAAATTTATGTGGTGCAATGGTTAACCTTAGCATTAATAAGTTACATATCTTTGGTTTGAACTTAGATAGGGGCAGAAATTTTATTTTTGCTTTGGAGCACCATTAACCCCAAACCCATTTGGGGTATTTTTTTTTTTATCTGACTAAAAAAACGAACCAATCGCAGGCAATCACGTGTCAGTGGAACAACTCTTTTGAGGGTGTTAGTGAGCCCTACCCCCTTAAGCAACCTAATTAGGGGCTATAACATAGCGGGTCGGACCTATATATACTAATGGATTTAGTTTTTCCAACACATTATATAACCGATGAAAATAGTGTTCATACTAACAGAATGACCAATGTTTCAAATATTATTTAAATGATTTCAGTGATGTAGAAGTTTTTTCTTAGTTTTGTGATCAAGTATATACAAAGAACAAAAACATAACGTTAAATAATATTCGTTGAAAAGTGTTCAAAATTCTTATTCAATTAAGATTTATGTTGATATTTTTACCATACTATAATGGAATAAATTTTACTTCAATCCTAAAATAAAGTAACAAATAAAAAATTATTATTCCATTTATGAAATCTCATTTTAGTGCAAAATGAAATAAAAAATTGAATAGAAACTAAACATTTTTACTCTAAATTTTATTTTATAATAAAAATAGAACGGAGTTGAAAATGCTCTGACAACAACTAGAACAAATCTAATCAAATGCTGTTAATGGAGATTAAGTTCTGCAAATAAGGAGATTCAGTTTGTATCACATAATTCAGAAGAAGCAACTGGAGATGTAGGAAAGTCTAACGAAACCAAGATATGATAAGCGGATGATCCTTATTTAAATAGCTCAGACCATTCGATTTAACGGTTTTTGCTGAATACATTTTTCATTCATTAAAAGAAAGCTCGGACCATGGCGACAACCAGAAATGACCAAAACCAAAAAAAAAAAAAGGATAAATAAAGATAAAATAATAGGAGGTATCACGGGAGTGTCTCACCACCAAACACTATTCAGCCTAGTCTTGGGCATATTCTCCGAAATTCAAAAATCAAACTGTAACCGAACTGACAAAACTGAAATCGAAATCGGACCGCAATTTAGAAAAACCCTAACGATTTCTATATTTTTAAATCCGAAAAACTGAAACCAAACCAAAACCAAATTGTGAACCAAACGGGTACTCAAATATTTTGAATATATTTAAATATTAATTATTTTATTTTAATATACATAAAATATAAGTTATAAATAAAAAATAGAGAAATGCCCTAAAAGATTTTTTTCACCAAAATAGTTTTCAAGGAGAAAAATGATCAAAATAGATTTTATTAAAAAGTATAAATATACATTTTTACCCCTTAGTTTAACTAATTTAGAATTAGGATTTAGAGTTATGAGGTGAATTTTTAGAGGTTAAATTTTAAAATTAAAAAAATAATTAAAATTCTCAAAATAAAAAAGTTTATTTCCGTCATCTTTTTCTTGAGTGTTATTTTTGTGATAAAAACTTAAAAATGGCTATTTGATAGATTTATCATAAAAATATTCCAAAAAAAAAAACTACTTGAAATAACCAAATATTTTTGTTTTTTTTCCGGGTTTAACTCGAATATTTGGGATTTTTTTTCAGTTTTTGGAGCTTTAAACCCGAACCAAACCAGAATTAGTTATAATTAGTTATAATTCGTTTATACTTCAAGTTTTATAAAAAATTAAAAACCTGACCCGAACCGGAAATTACCAAAACCGAACTGATCAAAAAATATCTGATTCCTAAACGGTTCATAAGTACCCCAATCTAAATAATCTGAAAACCCAATAAATTAAACTGATCCGTACTAAAACTCCGAATGCCCAACACTAATTCAACCAGCGCAGGATTAAGGCTCTATAGTGAATCACCTGTTTGATCTTACGTAAACCATTGATACAGTAACATAATGAGCCAAAAATATAGAAATACACATGAATGAAGTCAAATTTATTCAGTTAAAATTTCTAACACAATCCGGTCAATTTCAAAACTAACATGTTTATCCTAGACGGCTTACCGGAAAATCTTCTCTAGTATTTTTGATATTTTTTTGTTAACAAAAAAAGTTGGAAGACTTCGAGAGAAGTCGTTTCTAGAAAACACACATAAAACGAACTGCAAAAATAACATCTGCATTGACCAGGAAACTTCCGTATAAGTTTTCTATGACCAAAAGACTTACATGGAAGTCTTCTAACGAACATATCTAGAAAAAAAATCAATTTTATACTTTCAACTAGTGAGATAACTTAATTAGCTTCTCCTAGCACACATAATTTCATCACTAAACAAATCCACTTGTTAATGATCAAGAATCATGAGTTTGAATCTTACAAAGTTTAAGTTCAAAATTTTGAGTGTTTTGGGTGAATATAGAGAGAAACTGAAAGATATGTAGTTTTTTAACATAAGAAATGAGATAAGACGATTGAAAATCGATTTGTAGATGCATTAAGAGCTTCGAATTACTTGTGTATGGTGGTTAGTGTATTGATGACAATGACAATATTGCAAATACTTGATGAAGATAAAGATGATAGAGTAGAATAATCATTTTCGAAAAATAATAATAATGATATTTTTGTGAATATTCCAATTTTTTGGATGAATAGAACAAATGAAAATCAGGAAAATCATTAGTTAGTTTTGTGTTTGATTTTGAGTTTTGAATCATATTTGTAAAAAACTTCTAATTTTATTTTGTTTTTGTACTCAAAAATGGCTTGAGAGTAGTTTCAGAGAATATATAAATACACCAAAAAAGAAATAATATCAACTATTATAGAGACACATGCATGCAAATATATGGATAGATTGAATGATAGAGTGATGATCACGCTTCAAACAACAAACAAGATTTTTACTTTTCTTAATTACTAAACATACTTGAGATAGATATGATTAAGTCGAATATTTTAGAATTAGATAAATTGTTATTATAATTCGTCGATCATAATGAAGGAGAAAATTTGTTATTTTGTAGTTGGTTCTCATTGTCAAAAGTTATTTACACCAGAGTTGTGGAAAAATCTTAAAAGATGCTCTTTTTGAAAGTTGGGAAAAGGCTACATAAAATGTAAAAAGAAACATTATAATAACCATACTAACATTATTATTGTTTTTTAAATTAATATTTGTTTGTAGGCGGTCCATATTTTAAAAAGAGAAAATTAGATTCAGCACAAGGAATACCATGATTGATGATCAAGCAACGCATGGAAAGTTTTCTTTTGGAAACTTGTTAAAGAATTTACTTTCATCGTTCTTTGTTAGTACAATGAATACTCCTTTTAGTGGTAAACCATTTTCTATTTGATTTTATTACAATACCACATTGCATTCGAACAATATATATAACATATTCACATTTTATGATTATACAAGTGCACAAACTCATAATTTGTTTCTGAAATATTTAACAGTTTTTTAAGCTAATATTTAACAGTTTTTAGTATCAAAAGCTATTATTGACAGAAAAAAAAAACTAGAGAAATAGCTTCAACTACCACATTTCTAATACTATTTTTCATGTTTACATTAACCATACATATCCTTAGTTTTAATGAGGTAAGCAAACTTATAACTTTAGGGTTAACTAATCTAAACTTAGAGTTTAGATGTGAAGTATAAGAGAGGATTTTGGAGGAAGGAGTTTAGGATTTTAATAAATATATAAATAAATACTTAGAATTTAAAATAAATATTTTAAAAATAGTTTCAAAAATAATTATGGAATTTGAAATAAACAAAATTCAAAAAGAATCAAAAATTTCAAAATATTTTTATTAAAAAGTTAGAATTTGAAAATGTATAATTTGAAAACTATAAAATTTATTTTTAATTTTTTATTTAAAAAATATTCATATTTGTATATCAATAAAAAAAATAGAAATGTTTTTTTTTGCCACTTCAGTGAAGAAGATATTTGTTGAAAATGTTTATTTAATGAAGGTAACCATGAATTACGGTACAACAAATACGGCAAACTTGAAATTTTCCCAAAAAATATTAATCAAATTTAACTTATATGGCGTATATATGATTCCTAATGTCCAAATTTACATAAATTAGGGAGTGACGGGTTGAGTTTTAGAAAGTGTAATTAATTTTAATTTTAATTTTTATCAACCACCATAAAAATTATCAGTGATTTAGTTCGCTTTTAAAGGTACATCCATTTAAAAAATGATGTAGAAAATTTATTTTATAAAGCATTATTTAAAAAGCAGCAGAAAAATATTATAATAATATATTATTATTAACTCTTACAACTAATATCAAAAATTATACAAACTAAATTATACATCAAAACTTTTAAAGTTACAGTCCAATCAATAATCTATACAATTTTAGTTAGCTAGCAGAATCTGGATAAAACAATATTAACAAATCATATAAAGCTATACACTTCGGTTCTGGATAAAACAATATTAAATCATACTGAAGCAATTTTAATTAAAAAAAAAACCCATAGTTGTATTTTTTCTATGGCTATCTTGTAAAGATTCACATCTATCTTTCTAGTCAAAAGCAAAAGGGAGAGAGAGCTTCATTTTTTTAGTATTAGTGCAAAAAGGAACAGATGCGAAATTGTATATTTGTTTCCTTATAAAAAAAATAAGGACCTCCTATTTATTTTGACTAATTCGCTGACTATTTTTGCCCCTCTTATTAGGTAAATTCTAGATTAATGATGGCAATCAAATTGTTATGTGACTTATGAGACCAGTTCACTTTCTTCCCCTCGTGGTGATGAGCTTTCTTGCCTCCAAGTCTCTGGTGACTTTCACGTGAGATGCTTGAGTGAAGATTTTTGCATATAGTCAAACTCAATCATTTACGTAATTTACTAAATTGGAAACCAATACAAAAGAACATATATTCCTAAGTTTTAGGGAGAGGGTAGCCTTTCACTGACACTATTTAAAGACTCAAACAGTAATACACTACCCCTTTTATTGTAGAGACGTTAGCAGAATATCAAAGTGGCTTTCTAGTAACCAAAAAGTCTCAATATATCTTTTGTTTGTTTGCAATTTTCTCTAAGAAACTCGGTTTCCAGAAAATGCTCAAAAAGTACTGCAGATCAGAATATGTACTTCATATCTCATATCTACGCAACGAATTGGAATATAAGCATTGTTATTCCTTTTTGAAACGTTTTCACATTATGCATTAATCTTTTTTTAATAAAAAACGAGTATATAACACTATGAATCCGTAGAAATGTTATAATTTTTAAAAGATGTACGGACTAACGAGTCTTTCAGAATACAGTGATAGTTCTTGATTATGTGGAATATAATCAATATTGCTAGTGACATTTTAGTGTTGTTACATCAAATATTCTAATCTAAAAAAGAAACAATATGTGTGTACGTTATAAACTGATCGTGTTTAGTGAGATGCCTTAAACAAATTAATCTTTTAGTTAGTATTATAAAAATGTTATCAACAACTATCTTATCAAACAAACAATGTATAGTATTTATCAGCTACAGCCAAAAGTATTAAGAATTTGTACTTGACATAGACTCCATAAAATTTGTAGAAAGAGAGGAGAGGGAATATAAATGTTCTCATTTATTTGGTGGAGGACCAAAGATGGACCAAAAAAATAACTTAGCCAATCACACGTCAAGGCAAGCAAGAAGAAACTATATGGGCCACTTACAATGTTTCATTTATTATGAAAGTTATTTGGACCAATTTTACCATCAATTCCAATAAATCTAGATGTAGTACAGTATATACAAGAGTGATGAAGTCAGGAATTTCACATAATAATATTTGAAAGTTTGATAACTACTGTTACTTCATATGCATTTTATTTTTATCTTCAAATATTAATTTATACGTTTAGACCATTATCATGATCCTTCATTGAGTTAACAGTTTGTGGAGTTTCACAAAACTATGTACAAATATCATCGCAAAATCCAAAAGTACTTCTTGCATGATTCGTTTAACATATAGGAAATCAAATATGTAGTGATATACTTAATATATCACTATTAGTTGGTCATTGTCATTTGTCAACATATATAATTTGATTATTTTTGATGATATGATAGTGTATAGATCAACATTCCTTTTAAGTGGTTGATAAGAGAGACTATAAAAGATTAATCTCCGAGTCATCATTCCAATAGAGTGTTATAAAGCTTACTTGCCCTCTCATGTCTTAATACTTTAGGGTTAAAATGCAAGCCAACGTTTAGTCACATCATTTACAAATATGGTATCCATCATTTTTTCAACATATGCTTCATCTTTAATCAACTAGAACTTACAAAGTTATTGTGTGCATTACTGTACCATCAACATCTACAAAGAGCATGAGAATGAAAAAATATACTCTATTTCTATAAACTTTAGTTGCTAGCTAGAACCAGTCCTAATCTAGCGCAAAGCATGGACTTTCGACTTCCATTCTAGTAAGTATTTAATTTGCGGAAATAATATAGATATGTGACATTAGTGTAGTTGTTTAGTAAACAACTTATACGGATAAAGGAAGGTGGGTTCAAGTTTATCCTTGTTGGATAAACTTTAATCGATAAAATCTTAGAACCTGCTCTACTGCTAATGAATATATAAATTAGTTTCTTCTTCATCATACAAAAAAGAAATCACTATATAATTGTACATTTCATGTTTTTGTTCTTGTGATTTAAAAATTCACATTCTCTTCTTCACATGACTTGATCTGAATATGTACATATATAAAATATATAAATATACATTGTTTCTGCAAAATCTCAATACAAAATATATGAAAACTATTGAGAAAACTTCACAGAAGAAGAAGGCCTAGTCTGCAAAATAAATGGATCATGGTATTAAAAAAACATTTAAAATGGCCTGGCTATGATAAAGCCCATTAGAAGCCCGTTATATTCGCCTCGGATAAAATATGACAAAACGACGCCGTTCTGATCAAATGACGAAACGTACCTTTGACTGATCATAAGAAAAGTCGTCATCGTATAAAAAGGGAAGAAGGAGAAGACGCGTCGGCTGAGAGGTAAGAGGAAGAGAGACGACTCCAAAAGAAAAAGAGAGAGGCGGGACGATTCTTTTTCCAACTCTTCTCCGGCGAGATCTCTTCCTCTTCTCTCCGGGAATATGGAAACGCAAGCCGTTGAAGACGCGATTAACTCAACCGCGGATACTTCACATGAACTCGATTCTTCACCAGTTGTCTCGGATCACGATCACGACGATAATGATGAGTTGAAGCAGAAGATCATTAGACAGGCAAGGGGTCTATACTCTTTCTTGAAAATATCACAACATTTGGTTTTCAATTGTTATTATTGTTGCAGGTTGAATACTACTTTAGTGACGAGAATTTGCCTACTGACAAGTTTCTTCTCAATGCTATCAAGAAGAACAAGAAAGGCTTTGGTGAGTATACATCTCTTTGGCTTTGTTATTAGCCTTGAGGAACTTGAAACATGGGCAACTGAAAGTGTGAAACTTTGTCACCATTGCAAATGATTAGCTAGAGGCTGACCGTATTGATAGAAGTTGGCTAAACTCTAGTTATGATGAAATATTGTTTTAAATTTTATTAATGGATTTTTCATATGCAGTTCCCATATCCACCATTGCTACATTCCATAAAATGAAGAAGCTTACACGAGACCATGCTTTGATAGTATCAGCCTTGAAGGACTCCTCGTTTCTTGTAAGCTTCTTCATACTAGTACAGTATGAATGGATTTTGAGTATCTCTCTGGTCAACTTGCAGGTTGTTAGTGCGGATGGGAAGAAGGTGAAGCGTCTGAGTCCACTTCCTGAGGTCAGGGATCCAAAGGTATTAATTGCCTCAAACAAGAACCTTCTCTCTCGCTCTCATGTGTTGTTCTTTGCTTCCTTTTGGACATGTTTGCTCCTAATCTTGACATCTTGTACCATAGATCTTTACTGTTTTGGTAGAAAATTTGCCGGAGGATCATTCAGAGGAGAACATTCGTGCTATGTTTGGTAAAGCTGGAAGGTAGGCCTTAAGTTTATTTAACTTATTATCTAATCATTCTTTTTCTCCTGTCATATCTTTGTTACATCTTGGTTTTCATTATTCATACTACTGATTTTCCAATTGTAGCATTAAAAGTGTGTCCATATGTGATCCAAACGCTGTTGAAGAATCAGAGAAGGGTTGTAAGAAGGACAAATTCATCCGAACCAGAGTAAGGAATTTCATGGAGAACTTTCTTATATGGAATCACAATTATGTTTATTTATGTGGTTATAAGTAATTGGATTTTTCTTTTATTGGCTATAGTTACATGCCTTTGTGGAATATGAAACAGTGGAGGCAGCTGAGAAAGCGGTGAGTGTAAAATAGAAGTTACACGATCGATATGATATTTTTGAATTAGCACTTTCTTAAGGAACGTGTGTCTTTTCCTTTTAATTAATTGGTGCAGGCAGCTACATTGAATAACGAGCAAGACTGGAGAAATGGTATGCGAGTTAAGCTTCTTGAACAAGCAGTAAGTAATCCCTGAAGAATCTTTTACCTGAAGCATACATATGGAATCAAACGATAGCTTTTATAAATTTCACTGCTTATTCACCATAGGGAAAGTATGCACAGAGAAGACCAGCTAGGAAGGAAGTGGATGCAGAGAAGGACAATACAGGACGAGTGCATGATCAAACTGGAGGTGAGGAGAACAAAAAGACAAATGAACATCAGCATCACCACCATTCTGATACTCCTGCTGATAATGTAAGTTCCGTTTTATTTATATTACTAGTTGACGTGGCCTGTTGTCTTTCATGGCTTTGTCAAAGTATTCGATTGAAAGTTATGGAATCAACACTAGTGTCTGGAATAATTAGGGGTTGAATAAATGGATTCTACTAACCTTTGCATGGTTAACTAAGCTAGGATACGAAACAGGTTTTTCAGATTGTTGGTTTTAAACCATTTTCAGGACGGTGTTGATAAAAATGGGAACAAAACCAGAACTCGGGGACGGGGAAGGCGACAGAGTCATCAAGGCACCAACGGTATTGGTATTTTCTTAAAAGAGTAATATCCAAGTGAAATTTTGAGACCAAAACTTTTTATTTTGGTAACTTTGCTACAGTACATGGAACCTCACCATCAAGTTCATCATCGTTCCATCATAATTATAATCATCATCATCATCAGCATCCGGTGGAGATTTCAAAACCTCCGCCTGGCCCGAAAATGCCTGATGGGACGAGAGGGTTCACAATGGGGCGTGGTAAACCGCTTCCTACTCCTCCCACGTCTGCCGAAACTAGCCTTTGATCGGTTTCTCAACTTGTATGGTTTTGTTTCGCTTAAAAATGTAAGTAGTTATGAACTTAGATGTTGTGTGAGATTTGGGTATATTCTAGCTTATGTGTTGTTGTGAATGGTAAGCTGTTCTTGAATGGAAAATTGATGATGACTCTTCATGTTCTCTTATTTTTTGGTTGTTTTTTGTTGTTTCCTCTTAAATATTTCAGTTTTCATTAATTACTCAACATATCACTGAAAAAGCATATATATTTCAAATCATCAATAAAATAATATTTAGATTAGAAATCATAATAAAATAAATAATCTGATTTTCAATTATCGACGAAGCCGGTGGTGATTAAAACACTATCTATGTATTAAACAAACTGAGAATGGGAACAAGGAGGGTCAAGGTAAAACCCATAGGTTACAAGATTAACCGAAGACGATAAAGAAGACTTAAACAAAAGGGTGACTAAGCTAAGCTGGAAAACCAGAAACAATATAAGATTGGAATGGATCTTCAGTCACCACACTGTTAGCAATTAGGAAAGGCCCCATGAGATCTTTACGTGACGTGACGCGTACGTCACTCGCCAATTCAAAAAACCTTGAAGCATAGGATAAGCTTCGTAGAGGAAAACTTGAGCGAAGGCCAAGCTGATGGCTTGTTGATAGCTCTTATAAGATCATGATCTTCACTGCTGAAAATGATGGGATTTACGTGGAGGGTTTTCAAACTTTACCATTTGCATTTAGATAGGACCCATGATGCTCCACTTTGATTTCTATCTTTGTCCCAAACAGAACCTTTGTCACTCTTTAGCCATGGACTTGGAGGAGGTTCCCAGCCAAAGACGATTCTCATCTACACTTACCAATTTTATAAGATCTTTGTTTCGTTTCTGTAGGATATCCTTACTGATTTCTCTATGTGGGGGTAATAAATAATCATGCACGAGTGAGAACTAATAAAGAGGTGGTTACATTGTTTAAGTGCACAATCTTTTTCAAGACAGTGAATACCCTTCACCAGCTACTATTGACTAGCAAAACAATTGCGTTTCTAACTTAAAAAGTAAAGTTTTTTAAAGAAAAATACTTTGGTCTCCAATAGTCTCTCTGCTGCCACTACTACACTACTTTTAAGTTCTAATATGAGGAAATAACTTCTTCGGGGTGGGTGCATGTCTTCTTGATGGATCAAATGATATGGACTTTTCCGTCGCTGATCATCACTTTGTTATCATCTTGCAGTTTCTGCATAAATCCACGTTAAGGTAAATGATAGAGTAAACTGTTTAAACAACAACAAAAGAATTGGACGATGTTTCTTATCTTGTGATGTACCTCTAGCAGAGCCATAATCTCATCTGCAGAGTAACGAGAAGCTCCAACTCCATTGTTGTTGACAACAGCCTCTATATCTGCAATAGAAATGTCGTCGAGCCTGTTTGTCCTCATGTGCTGTCCAAACACTCGCTCAAACGCCTCAATCCTTGCTGCAGAGACCGTGCCGCTAAATTGCTCTGCGGGAGGTTCATCTACGTCCATTGGATCTGCTGTTTCACTGTGTGACCAACAACAAGAAAAAGAACTATGTATTAGATAGCTGCAAAATGAGCTTCCATGGAAGATATCAAAATTAGCTACCTTTCTACGTTTGCAGAGACATTCTCTTGATTGCCTCTGTGACGACTTGGTGTTCTTTCTTGTTCTGATTGTTCCCTTTGACGTTCTTCTTGCTCACGTTCATCCATCTCTGTCAGTTCTTGATGATATATTGCAAAGTTCATCAGCTTCAAGGCAGCCTCTGCGTCGACTTTCGTAACCTTTAGAAACAAAGAGATATTCATTAATAGAGTGAAACTTAGTAGATTTATTCACGACGACCAGGAAGACAAAGACAGAATATTTGAGTTTTATTTATTTATTTATTACCTTTCTGCTTAACTTCAGTTTGGCATGTGCTGTGGCAAGACGGATTATTGTCTCTAGAGTTCTTGCTGTTATCGGAAGCGTACCTCCAGTCTACAGCGATGTGAGATGTGGATGGTCATGTCAAATACAAGTTGCCTAAGACGAAACACACAAAACTCAGCATTGCGATATGATTTATTTTACCTTAGTATCAGAACCTGCGTTTCTGAGGTCTGCATATGCTTCTGCGATACGTTCAGATGCCTGAAGATTCAATAAGAAAAGAGAGATTTTAGTGTCAGTTATCAAGTACGTAAATCTCCATGTTTAAGTTCAGTCTCTCACTTCATCTGTAAGCTCTGGCTGAATTCGATGTTTGGCATAGTGAATGTACTTCTTCAGGAACTTAATCGTAAGAGTTTTCTCATTTGTTTGGCCTCTTTTCTTCTTCTTCTTCCCATGCAGCATTCGGTTATACTTAACAAACACTTCACTTTCACCATCTTCCTCTCTCCCATACGGCAAGTTCCCATCTGGCCCTGCCTCACCTATCAGTCACTCAAAAGGCAGATGTCTAAAGTCATTGATTGTATATGAAGTGTTTAGTAAACTAGAGATATAAGATTTGTCGGCTACCTCTATCATTTTGGTATCGATGCATGCGCAAGACGTGTTCTGATATCATGCTATCAATACCAGCATCCATTTGATCCAACACGATAAACAGCAGATCAAAACGAGAGAGCAACGAGTCTGGAAGTCCAATGTTCTTTGTTGGAGTCAATGATCTGTCATACTGCATGCACATGAGCAGACTATTAGAAAAAGGATGCTTGCTAGTCAATCGAGCCAACAGAGAAGGACTAGTTTTTATGCAAACTTACGGTTCCATATATGGGATTTGCTGCTGCAACCACACTGCATCTAGCATTTAGTGATGCATGGATACCGGCTTTGGCGATTGTTACAGTCTGTTGCTCCATCACTTCGTGTATAGCAACTCGGTCCTGATCGTTCATCTTATCAAACTCGTCAATGCACACAATACCTTTATCAGCGAGGACCATTGCACCAGCTTCTAGTCTTCGTTCCCCTGATGAATAAAAAAAAGAGAATTTATTTTCATGAGACAAAGCACTTGGACCTTTTTCAAGCCATTGTTGAAAAAGGCTTTTAGTGTGCTTTTACCTGTTTCTTGGTCAGACGTCACAGCAGCAGTTAACCCAACACCGGAAGAACCACGTCCTGTAGTTGATATAGCCAATGGTGCAATATTCATGATGGCTCTCAGAAGTTGAGATTTGGCAACAGATGGATCACCAACCATCATCATGTTAATGTCCCTGAAGGCAGACAATATTTGATTCACAGAAATTTAGAAACAGTCATACCAGTGAACCGAAACTGAAAGATGTCTCTGAGCATGAACTTACCCTCTTAAGTGGGTTCCGTTCTTGAGGTTCTTTTCCATACCGCCAAGCATCAGCAGTATGACTGCTTTCTTGATCCAAGCGTGCCCATAAATAGAAGGTGCCAAGGAACGAGAAAGGAGATCAAATGCATCATCTCTTGCTGCAATCTTTTTAATCTCCTGTAGGTCTCGTGGGGTATATATAGGTGCATTTGCTTCTTTGTTCAATAGAGAGATATTATTGGCTATGAGGATAGTCCTACACAGATAAACCTCGGTCAGGAATCATACTGAGATTAAGAGATTGTAAGAAAACACGCACCTAAAGACTCCATTTACGCTACCCTTGCTTTTTCCTGGAAGAGCTTTGTAAATGCCGACAACAGCCACACGATCTCCTGGCTTGCAAGAGTCAACCAAGTCATCCTCAGCAATGACATCAACACTTCGAGGAAGCTGACCAGGAGCAGCGTTTTCAGGGACTTCTTGAATTGACAAAGTCTGGTGATCTTTGTACTTGCACAGCCCATACTCAGTCACCAATAAGTTGCCATTATCATCCTGAACATAACCAAAAACTCAGTAACAGACAAATCTTCCAGCAATAAAAAGGTAAATGAGATTCTAAAGAAGTATGTAATCACCCTTGTGGGATAGACAGAGCCAGTAGGCAAACCCGCATGGGACGTTATGTCTCGATACTCTCGATTAGTAAATTCACCAGTTGATGGACAAAAGTGTACACTTTTAACAACCTTAGGCCTCACAAGAGAGCCTGAAAGCAAAACATGCGTCAACTCTTTAGAAAAACAAGTAAGACTAGAGTAAAAAAAAAAAAGAGGCTTACATTTGGTGACAATGCCCTCAACACAAACCAGAGATCCAATAAACTCAGAGAGGAGCTCTCTAGGGGTGACACGGCGAGAGACAAAATGACCTTCGAATCCAACAAGGACTTGCTCACCTTCCTTCAAGTATTTAGGGTCAATGTTACGTGTAGCTTCAGTGGCTGCGTCGCAAAAGGACTGCATATACTCAATTGGATTCTTCAGTATCCTACACAAAACCCAAAAGGAATCAACTTCAAACAATTGAAATCTAAACAACCTAGCTTTCGAATAATCATCCAATTAGGCTTAATTTTATCCCCAAATCGACAAAACCCTAAAACGAGAGATTGAGAAGAGGAGGGGGACCTAGAGGAGGATTCAGATTCGCGGAAATGTGTATGGATGTCAGATACATTCACAATGAGACGGTGACGCTTGTTCTGCACCAGGGACTTGATTTCATCCATGTAGATCTACAAAAAACAAAAGCTTCAGTTATACGAATACAAGATTGAGATGGCTCGGCTCGTGAGATGGGACTTACGTTTTCGAGGAACTGGATGAAATCTCTCTTGTGGCGAAGCCTCGTCTCCTCCGGCACATCCATTTCTTACCAAAATGAATCGCTTTTCGTCTTCTTCTTCTTCTTCCCTTTGAACTCGGAGTAGTGATTATTGACTAAGGCATAAAGGAAAGGGTTTTAGTGTTGTTCGTGGCGGGAAACTGAGAGATGACTTGTTCCCTTTTTGGCGGGATATAAAGTATTATTAGACCCAAATTTATATTGGGCCTTTTTGTTCTCGAACCAACTAGGTCTGGGTATCCATAATTGAATCCGAAATCCCAACAAATATATAAAATTCATATATATTCTTCAATAAAAAAAAATTAAATTTAAATTAAATTTATAATAAAATTTCATTAATATTTTAAATTTTATTATTTTCTTATCAATATTTGAATATATTTTTTATTTAATTAAACACAAAATTAAGAGAAAAGAAACTTTAAACTATATTATAATAGATATGTATAATTTAAAATTATAATCTTAGGTAGATTTTTATTTAAATATATTAAACAAATTTTATAAAATTAATAAAAATTATATAAACTATTTATAATTATTAAAAAGTAAAAATACAAAATATTTCTAAAATTTGAAGATATCAAAAGGAAACTAATGATATTACGATTAAAAATTAAAAGATTTTAAAATGTAAAAAATTTGAGAATATTTTGAGTAATAATTTTTTTAGTTATAAGAATAGAACTAAATGTTATTTCAAAATTTCAAAATATTGTTATATTTTTATTATTATATTATTTAATGACATTTGAATAAATTTACTCTAAGTGGACTTTTCAATTGTGGCCTAAAGCTTGAAGTCAACCCCAAAAATAATATATTTTTTGAAATTTTTATTTGAACTATTCATCACAATAGTTCAAGTTATTCACGAAAATATAATTTCTTTTTTAGAAAATAATTGTTTTACCTTATCATCCTATCTTTCTCTTTTATTTGCAACATTACCATTATCATCAATACACTAATTACCATGAACAACCAATTTCAAACTCTAAATGCACCTAAAAACAACATATACATCTTCATATCCTCAATTTTTACACACAAACCATTTCACTTTCTCTCTCTTTTCATTCCAAAATTCCAATTTTTTATTTCAAAATTTATAAGCTTATTGGATGATTAAGAATGACCAGGTAATTTTCATTACAAAATTATGTGTGCTTAGAGAAGTTAAACATGAATCTTAGTGGATTTAAGAATGATATTTTTTTTCTTCAGATCTGTTTCACGAGAAAAGACTTCTACATAAGTTTTCTGGTCAATGTTAAATTAGTTTTTCAATCGACCGAAGTTTTACAGGTAGTTAACTTTTTGCAAAGAACTTCATAAGAAAACTTCTATAAAAGTTTTCTTTTTATCACATGAAGTCTTTAAAGTGTTGCAAGAATTCCAAATAGATTAATTTGCAATGACAATAAAGAATTAAACATTTTATATATTAATCAAAAAGCTTTTCAATAAGTCTTCTTTTGTTTTATTTCAAGATTCTGATTTTGAGAGAAAACTCTCAGAAGTCTTAAGTAGACTTCTCTTACAATTCAAATATAGTCAATAACATAACTACTTTACACAAAAAATTTGACACTTCTAATACTTCATGTGATGGCAAGAAGACTTCTATATAAGTCTTTTTCAAAATTATTTTTTTGAAAATCTTCTTTAGAAAAGTCAAATATCTACAAAATTTTGGTCAATTGTAAAACTAATATACTTATTAGAGTTCAAAGACATTTGATGCTATATCATAGTTCTCGCGGGAAAATAGATCGTCGATCCAAATTGTTTTAGAGTTGAATAACACTAAATTTTAAAAAATGGATATAAATCATTTATTAAATAGTTCCAGATTTTAAATAAAATTTTTAAAAACCATATCTTATAACACTAGATTTTACAATATTACGGTAGATTTTTTTTAGATTTAAACTTTATTAAAATACATGATTGAATAACACCCTATAACTTTAAGATAGTTTAAGTGAATTCTAAAATTTCTTTAATGTCTTTGATATATATATATATGTTCATTTTGAAAATCAATATCATATATATATAATATATATATAATATATATATATATATATATTATATATACAGATTCATTTAACAAAAGAGAGAGAAAGAGAGGTGCTTTTAATGACACTAACACCATTGCTACAAAGATTATTGGTTTTGTTTAGGCAAAGTATGAAAGGAACCAACATACAACATTCCGTAAAGAAAGAGGAACAAAATCTGAAATAATGAAAAATAAGAAAGAAAGAAAGAAAAAAACTGGATGGAACTGAACCAGGAAGCTGCAAGGAAGATAATGGTGATGAATGATGATGGAGCAGAGAGAATCTAAAGGGTATGAAGGAATCAGGGTTTGAATGCAGAGAAGGCGACTACTGAGTTATGTCCACCGAACCCAAACGAGTTTGATATAGCTGCACCAAGAAAATAAACAGACATTCTCAGAGAAACCATAGTCGGTTTTTTATCAAATGACAAAAGAATGATGGTTGTCACTTACCAACATTCACCTCGTGCTGCTTCTTCTCATTTGCAACCGTGTCAAAGTCCACTGCTGGTTCTGGGTTCTACAATGACAAACAACAGAGTGTTAAAGAGTCTAAAAACAAAGAAAAGTGAGGTATCTAAATCCACGAGGAACGGAATCAAAGTTCTTTGGTTTTTGTTATGGATTATGTCGAATTGAATATATTAATTTTGTTAAGGAGGGATTAATACGTACAAATTGGTTGATAGAGGGATGAAGCCATCCAGTGTTGATAGCCTTCACAGTGGCAATGGCTTCAAGACCTCCAGCTGCACCGAGGCAGTGACCTATCATAGACTGTAACAAGATGCATTCACAAAACTATCATGTATAGGAAATGCAAAGCACACAAATACAGGAAATAGAAGTAGATCACTAATAATAGCATTGAGTGTTGGGGACGAACCTTGGTGGCATTGATTTTGATCCCGGAAGTGCTTTTGAACACTTTTTTAATGGCATTAATCTCAGCAAGATCACCAGCAAGAGTGGAAGTTGCATGGGCATTGATGTAGTTTACCTGAAAAAACGTTTAGATAACCACTAACTAAAGGTAACAGGTAACAAACGGAAACCCTTTTGTTACAAAACTTTGGATGACTGAGAAATTAGTTCTTGTTACCTCCTCGGGTGACACACCAGCATCTTCAAGGCAGCTCTCAATGCATGATGAGACACCAAGCCCATCAGCTCTTGGATCAGTCATATGATGAGCATCACAGTTAACAGCACCTCCAAGATACTCTGCCACAATTGGAGCACCACGTTTCATCGCATGTTCCAAGCTTTCCATCACCTATTACAGCATATAATAAATTAACACAATACCCATGGTCATGGACTCGCGGAAACAACCTGTCATATGTTTATCAGCCAAATCTGATGGTGGGTGAAACCAAACTTTGTAAAAGTGATACAATCCAAAATGCAAGGACACTTCCCTAGCTGATCAACTAGTTTTAACAAAAGCAGTATCAAGCCCAACAATTCCATTTAGACCCAAACACATAGAAAAAACTGTATGCAAATTAATAGTTTCAGTGAGAGACATACCAGCACACCAGCACCTTCACCCATGACAAACCCATCTCTCTGTTTATCCCATGGCCTTGACGCGGTTTGAGGGTCATCATTTCTCTGCGACAAGGCCCTACAAGCAACAAAACCTCCCAACCCAATAGGTATAATAGCAGCCTCAGTCCCACCAGCAACCATCATATCAGCTTCACCGCGGCGAATGTGGTTCGCAGCAGCGTAAAAGCAGTAGTTAGAAGTAGCACAAGCGGTAGAGATAGAGTAGTTCGGACCCATAAGACCAAGATCAATCGCCAACAAAGCAGAACCCATGTTCGTGATAGCATAAGGAATAAAGAAGGGAGATATCCTCCTGTGACCTTTCTCAACTAAAGCTTGAACACCGTCTGAAAACACAGTCAAACCACCCATACCAGTCCCAACTAGTACTCCAACTCTCTGCTTATCAATCTACAACAACACCCACAAGGAAACAAAAGAAATTTAGTAAAAGATAACCCAAACTCATGTTTAGGACTAAAGACAACATTAAATGTGCCTCAAGAGTCAAAAGTAATCAAGTGTTTAGGAGTAAAGACATGAACTTTAAACTGTAAATGTGCCTCAACCATCAAAAGTCATCAAATTTCAACTCCAAACCACATCATTTTCATTGGCACAGATAAAAAGTATAAACCTTTAAGTGAATAATCTGCAAATCAATCTTAAAGATTTGAACTTTGATGAATCTAAGAGAGTAGTACCGTGTTAAGCTTATCACCACCAAGATTGGCACTTTCAACAGCCTTCTTCCCAGCGACAATGCAGTACTTCAAGCAATCATCAAGCCTACGCTCATTCTTCCCATCAATGTACCCTTCGGAGCTAAACCCACGGATCTGACCACCGAACCGAGTCGGGAACTTAGACGCGTCGAATCGATCAATCAAGCTGATTCCACTCTCACCGGAAAGCAACCTCTCGTAGTAAGCATCGACGTCGTTGCCAAAGACGGAGACGAGACCCATTCCGGTAATCACGACCCGTTTCTTCGGATCCGTCTCGCGTTTGGGAGCGGAGACGGAGGCTGACGCGGAGATGAAGGAGCGTCTCCTGGTGGGTCTCGCATTGGTGATCTGATGGGATTGTCGGTTCGAAGGTGTTCGAAGTGGGTTCGGAGGAGAGGCGCGGAGGGAGGAGGATTGAAGAGCTTGCATGGCGGATCTAAAGAGAAGGAGAGAGAGAGAGGGAGAGGAAGGGAGGCGATAAGTACGATGTTGTGGGAAATGTGATGTGCGTTTTGCGAAGAGAGCTTCACTTCGTCAGATTTTTAAAACACCCAAAACATATTAGAGGATGTTTATCTTTGGTCCCTATATTTTACCACTATTTTAGTTTTGGCCGTATAATTATTTTTACAGGCTTTGGTTTGTGGTTACATCTAGGTAAATGTGTCAAAATGAGCTCATGAGATACTCAATTCAACTTAATTTTCCATGAGCATGATTTCTATTTTATAAGTTCAATAAATGAGTTTATTGATCGAGCTTAACTAGATCACGAGTTATATGAACGAGGTATAATGAACATAAGTAAACTCATGAGCTAAATCATTTTTATACTTACAGTTATATATATGTATATATCTATATATTATTTTTGGATAACTTTTATTTTTTATGTGAAAAAGATAATTTCTATATTAATCATATTTATTTTTTAAAATTAAAATGCAAAACCAAATCTTTTTAAAAGATAATTTATATATTAATGAGATTTATCTTTTTAAAATTAAAATGTAAAGCATACATAAATAATATAGAAATTAAACTTTTTAAAAATTATCTATAACTTTTTAGAAGAAAGAAAATAGTTTTTTTTTTAAAATAAAAATTATCTAACTCTTCTATATAACCTCATGTTACCATATCTATAAGCAGATATACGATTTTTTTTCACAGGTTACAAGGATTGAGATTTTAAACTAGAAAAAGAATCGATTTGCGGATTACCAAGTCAAGCGGAGCAAGTTGGCGGGACAAATATGACAGATTAGCGGGTCAATTTTACCAAAAAGCTATTGTAAATACAACAAACTCCTTATGAGCAAACAAAAAAATTGTAGTCAGTTTTATCTTTATAACATTTTCTCCTGAGAAGACTCCATGTAAGTCTTCTCGTACACTTAATCTTAAAAATAATTTAATTTTTTTATAAAAATTATTTATATGAGGAAAAAATTGAAGTCATGTAACTATAAACATTAATAAATGATGTAAATTTAAAAATTATAAAATTGAATTATTTTCAACATAGTTGAGTGAAAATAGATTGAGTCATGATATTATTTGGTTTAGGTTGTGGTAATATATGTTGTAGTATTGTTTGTATTTTTAGGGTTATATTTTTGAATCTTAGATTTTTTAAAATAATTTTTTTTTACTTATATGTGTTTACTTTTATATATATTAATCTCATTATAAGTTGATTTTAAGCTTAATAAAGTTTTTTTTTGCTATTTAGTTAGTTATTTGATTATAGAATTTGGATACTTCCAGAAGACTTCATAAAACATTAGAAGACTTCCTGGAAGACTTCCCGCCTAATTGTCAATTGCAAAAGTAACCCACAAAGAGTTCTTGTGACAGTGAGAAGACTTCATTAAACAATAAAGAAGATGACTTCTTGAGAAGTCTTCTATAAAAAATCAAATTATTGACAAACTTTGGTCAATTGCAAAATTAACTTCTTGAGAAGTCTTCTCGGTTCTCCCTATTTTTTTTTGTTAACAAAGGAAATATAGAAGACTTCTATGGAAGTTTTCTACAAAAAACCCAGAAAAAATTTCAATTGCGAAACTAACTCATGCATTGACCAGAAGACTTCTAGAGAAGTCTTCTTCACGAACAAATCTGAAAAAAAAAATCAATTTCATATCTTGAACCTTTGAGATGACTTGTTTAGCTTCTTTAAACTCATAGAACTTCACCAAGAATGCTACCAACTCATTAATGACCAAGAATCATGAATTTCAATATCTTTATGAACCTTACAAAGTTTGAAATCAAAATCTTCAATTTTTTGAATGAATTTTGAGAGAAAGTGAAAGAGATGTGGTTTGTGTGAATAACAAATGAGAAAAGAAGAGAAAAATATCAATTTTTGTGCATTAAGAGCTTCAAATTGGTTGTTAATGGTGGTTGGTGTATTGATGACAATGACAATATTGTAAATACTTGATGAAGATGAGGATGATAGAGTAAAAAACTCATTTAAAAAAACAATGTTATTTTTGTGAATAACTCGAAAATCTAGGGTGAATAAGGCAAATAAAAATTCTAAAAAATAATGGGTTAGTTTTGCATTTAACTTCAAATTTTGAATCATTTTTGCAAAACATCTTAAATCTTAGAGATTTCTATTTTACCATTGATACTATTTTTAAATTTACTCTCAAATAATAATCACTAGGATAAGACCTGCGCCTTGCGCAGGGTGAATATATGTAATTAAAATATAAAATTTTAGTATTGACAAATTTAAAATTTACATATGATTGTTTTTGTATGTATTTGAAATTTAAGAATTTTGAAATTTTTATATAATTATCTATACGTAGGATCAGAAACAATTTTAATTAGAAATGTAGATCAAATCTTAGAATTTAATGGATCTGTTTTCATATAACTTTTCACTTTTTAGTGTTCGAGTGATGAAAAATAAATGGCGTATTACTGCGCTTGATTGGTAGAGTATTAGCAAGTTCCCTAATGTTTTTTAAGAAGCAATTGGTAAAATATTTGCATTTAAAATATATAAAGTTTCAAAACTAATTTAATATAATTTATTTATCTGTCTAATAATATTAGAAAATTATATTTTTTTACAAATTATTATTTTTTTAAAATAATTTATAAAAAAATTACGTTAATTTTTAAATTATTTTTAAAAACAATATTTTAAGTTTTTCAAATACAAATAAATAATTTAAAATTAATTATGGTCATGATTTAACATAACCATAATAATTTAAAATATTAAAAAATTAAAAATTAACAAATTAAAAATTAACTCAGTTTTATATCATGATTTAACAATTTAAAAATTAATTATGGTTATGAGAAGTTTACGTTCACGTGTCAGTCCTATTTATCTTCCATTTTTCTCTTGCTATGTTTTTTTTATATTTTGGTTATTACTCGATATAAATATTTATTTTGAATTTTATTCTCATTTCGTTTGTTTTAGAAAATACTTAAGATTTAAAATAATTAAAGAGATACATACTTAGGTTAAGATCTGCACTTTATGCATAATAAGTATTTTATATTTATTATTTATTTTATATTTTTCTGCACATTATAAATAATAAAATAATAAATACATATTAAATAACTAAGAAATCAGTTACTATTATGTAATAAATTAGCGTATGCATATAAATTTAACTATTACTCTTGTTTATTCACAATTAGGGTAAATAAAGCAAAATAATCAATCTTATATATTGTATATGATATAATTAAATTTAAATGATATAAACATAATAATATAACACACTTTTAATATGGATATTAATTAAATGAGGTTTCTACTCATATGATTTTATGATTATTTACATATTTGTGTAACAAAACTTTACACCAACGATTTTTTTTAATGTGAGATGTTTAGTAGTTTCAATAATTTATAATCATTCAAAAAAAACAATGACATATTTCAAAATTAAAATATTAACTTTTCAATATATGTTCAAGGCAAATATCAAAATATAAGTATGTATTTTCATACGATGTATAGTTTAATTAAAATGATGTTAAATATATATAAACTAAAATTATTTCTTCATATGGTCTTCTAATCATTATATTTTAGTATAGAAAAAAAAATTAAAACCTTGATCTTAAAAGTTTATGTGGGACTTTTAACAGTTTTAGTAATTTATACTCATTTTGAAAAATTCGAAATACAACATACATAAAAAAAATCTAGATTTTTATTATATGATTAATGTAATTGTGTAATTTATTTTAATAATAAAGAAATAAACAAAATAAAAAAAGTATACAGATTGTTATCAAATCTTTATTGTTTAAAATCATTAATTGTCATATATATATTTTGATCATATTAGGTAATTCCGTAGGTTTTATTTAAGGAAAGCATGTGAAACAATAAATATTTAATATATGCGACCAATTATAACCTACGGAATATTATATTGCTAGAGAATATTATTTTTAAACTATACATTATATCACATACTCTAGAATCCTTGGGATTTGAAAATAGAAATCAAAGAGCTTTGCCACGTAGGATTGAGTTATTTTTAATTCTTACAAACTTAAGGTTACAACTTTTTAAATGATTCTCAAATAATATATAGGGGATTTTATAAATATTTTATATTTATGATAAAAATAAATTAATTTTATCATTTTAGATGTTTTTAAATTATTTATAAAATATTATAAATTCAATTCCACCGATAAGTATGAAACCTAAACAATTATCATTCAACTAATCCAAATGTTAAAATATTATTGATTAAACGAATTTTTGAAAATTGATATCCAACGTACTTATGATATTTCAATCAAGCTTTTATTCTCCTTTGTAGTTAGGACACAAAATAGATGATTTCACAAGTACTACAACTCGAATAAGGATAGAAACGAAAATTTATTACCTGATTAAATTGCAACATGAGTGTTTAGTTTTTACCATAACTACAATTCGATGTTGTTTGAGCTTATGTTCTAAGGATTAAAAAAAAAACAGATATAAAACAAAAGAAAAAAGTTGGAGTCGAGCTCTTATGCCATTTGGCTCAGTTTATCTGAAAGCCCGCTTGCTTCCAGTAAAATAAGACATTTCATAGTCGAGCTCTCGTTTTCTTTAACTTATAAAAAATAGCTTTTTCGTCAATTATAAAAATATATATATATATATTTAAAAACAATCTAATTATCCAAGTTGAAAACATACAACCAGAATTAACTTAATAATAAGACCTAATAATAAAGGCAAAGAAGTAACCGAAAAGAATAAACACTGGGAAGGCAATTAATACTAGAGATGGTAAGGTAGGTGAACAGATTGATACTCACGTGGAAGCATTAAAATCTTAAGTTAGCCCAATACAGCAATGAAAAGATGCAAGTGGATAGCCGGTATAAGTTGTTCAACATCTATGTTATCTTCTTCTCTATCAAACCCATTCTTCTCATCTATTTTTTCCCAATCTTCTCATCTTAACATTAAAACCAAGTTGAAAAAACAAACTTCTCGAGTAAAGTTTTCTAATACCTACAGCCTACTTGTGTAAATAATAAGGCGCACATACAATTGTCTACATTCATAACATATTGGTTTACCTTTCGATTGTTTCAATAACGCAACTTTTGTCTTTAGTTTTTTTTTTTCAACAGCATACTTTTTAATGTATTTCACTTTATAAATTACTTTTATCATATGCGAACGTTGTATAATGCTACAAACACAATTTGTAACGCCATGATCACTAGCGTTTATAGGCACTTACATCAATTTTCGCGTACGAATTATATTTATTAAAGTTAAAGATCCCATTTCAGAAATTAAAAACAGTATTAATTAGTATATAAGATGGATGAATTACTCTTCTAATCATCAATTTGTTTTTTCAGAAATTCATCTAGCTTAACATGATATCATAGCCCGATCCAAACAATCTATTCCGATCCACACAATCTATTCCGATCCACATCGATCCAATCCAAAGCTGGCCCATCAATCCTTGCTCGAACATTCTAAGATTGATGCTCAAAACAACCATATGGAGTATTAAGGATGTATTAAGGATAAATATCGCACATCAAAAGTTAGAAGGAATGTATTAACTAGTATATAAGATAGACTGACAATTCTTTTTTATCACCAATTGATTTTAGGTTGAAACCTCATCTAACTTAACATACTTTTATGTTTTTTTGAACTAATGTAAGAATTTATTCAAACCGAAAAACGTTTGTACGATGACTACCTCTTTGTTTAGAGTGGTTTTTGTTTCGAGAGTTAAAAAAAAAACAAAGCAACAATGAAAGAAACATAGCTCAATCTTTATCTCTAAATTCTTCTCAAATCAAACCACACCACCATAGCTTTTTTCATATCTTCTTATACAAGAGATGATATGTGATTTTAAACAGATTTATCAACTCTTTTTTTTTTGAATTTTCAGTGGGCCCATGTTGTCTCTCTATTATGCCTTTTGTTTCTTTTTCCCCATATGGAGTATTCAACTGACTGAAACACATAGAGAAGTATGAAGAGAAGAGTTTTATCCTTTGAAAAACCCAAGAGTGGCTCTAGAATGCGAATCCAATCTTGTGTAGACCTCGTGCCCATTATCTCTGAAGTTAGGCCTTTTCAAATCTCTGTTGTCTCTCTATTATGCCTTTTGTTTCTTTTCCCCCATATGGAGTATACAACTGACTGAAACACATAGAGAAGTATGAAGAGAAGAGTTTTATCCTTTGAAAAACCCAAGAGTGGCTCTAGAATGTGAATCCAATCTTGTGTAGACCTCGTGCCCATTATCTCTGAAGTTAGGCCTTTTCAAATCTCCTCTCAAAAAGAACATGAGAATAATATATGATCTCTGGTTTCGACTTAACAGTAACACAACACACATTTTGTGTCTACATTAGAATTCCAACTGAGCATTCTTTCTCCTGTAGAGAGTCGCTTATGAATTGCAATCCATGATAACATTGCAAACTTAGGAGTGTTCGATGTGAACCATATCCTTTTATGCCCTTGAACTATTTGATGTGTCACTGGTATGTTACTTTGATGTGTCACTCATATATTACGCTAAGTTTGCTTTGAATTGAATGCCGTTATGTATGAATATCTTATACTGTTTCACAAAAGAACGCCGTCTTGCTGACTGAGACCCCAATTTCTTAGCCTCATAAATTCATCTTCAATCAGAATAAAGACGTTTATGTGCCTGCGACGTCTATACGATTGAAAAACACTTTCTACTGTCGCATTGAATGGAACCCCCTGATCAATGCATCCTCTCTTTCCTGTGAAGTCAGGTATTTTCCCCAAAGAAGACTAGATGTTGAACCAGGATAGGTGGTTGCACCATTGTTAATGTCCACCATCGTATTCAACTGAGCAAAGGGTCTGAATTTTAACAAATTATTCCACATCCATGAACCAAGAGAGATTTTTTCACTAGCATTCCAAATTGAGCCTTTTGGATTAAATGTCGATAAATTCATCTTACCCACGACGATGATCTAGCAGACAAGTTCCTCCATATTAATTTCAATCAAGAGATTGTATTCACTTCATTAAGGGGTTTAAGCCCTAAACCACCCTCATTTTGGTTTACCAACGTCTTTCAATGATGATTTAGCTTTATGAGGATTTTACTCTGGTGCCGACCACAAGAACTCTGCACATAGATTTTCAATCTTTGTAACACACTGGCTTGATAGTCTAAATGCATACATCCAAATTCAAACTATGAATCACTGATCCAATTAGTTGCAATCTACCAACAAAAGAGAGATTTCTTGTTGTCCATGACCCTATCCTTTTGTTGATTCTGTCAAAGAGAGGAGAATAGTCATTCACTGTCATTCGTTTGGACATCAAAGGAAGGTCTAAGTAACATACATGGATCAATCCAGAATCGAAAAGAAATTCTTCAAGAATATCTGCTTTTTCAATTTCTGCCACACCTACAACATATAGTGTCGAATTTTCGAGAATGATATTTAAACATGAGCTTTCAGCAAAGTCTTTGACCACATGAAGAATCCCTTGTATTGAACTTATTTTACTATTTGAGAATACCAATAGATCATCGGAAAAACATATATGTGTGAGATCAAAACCTTGACAAGAAGGATGGTAGTCAATTATTTTGTCTGACGCTGCTCGATCCATCTTCTTTGAGAGCACTTGCATGCATATAAAAGACAGATATGGGGATAAGGAGCATCCCTGACGGAGTCCTCTCGTACTTTTGAAAAATCCATCCAATTCCTCATTAACTTGAACAGAGAAGGATGCAAGTTCTATGCATTTCATAATCCATGTTACATATAGATTCGGAAAGTTGATTGATGTGAGAACAAATCTCAAAAAGGACCATTGAACAAAATCAAAAGCTTTTGAAATATCGATCTTAGCTGCACATTTCGATGATACCGAACTCTTATGATAACTTTTAACCAGCTCTGACACCAAAATGAATTTTTTCATTAGGAGTCTATCTTTTATGAAATCTAAATGGTTCGAAAAAATAAACTGAGAAAAAATCTTTTTCAGCTTGTTCGCAAGTAGTTTGGAGATGATTTTATATATAACATTACATTAAGAGATGGGTATGTAGTCTTTCATGCACTTTGCTTCATTTTTCTTTGGGATTAGACCAAGAATGGTGGATATGATTCCCTTAGAAAGGTAACCTGTATCAAAAATGGATTGCACCACCACCACAAAATCTTTTCCGATAATAAACCATGCTTTCTTAAAAAACTCAAATGTATACCTATTTGGGCCATGGGATTTATATGCAGCCATTGAGAATAAAAAATTTCTGATTTCTTCATTAGAGGTCTTCTTTATAAGCATGTCTGATACACCCTAAATCGGAAGGATCACTTTAGCTAGGTGTTGGATATGATCCGAGAAGGCATATGGCACTTCTGGAACTGAAATGGATTGAAGGGATCGTCAAGAGATGCGGAATGGCTCCTGATATACCCACGGTCTAAGGCTGACCACCTAAGAACGGATGTAGTGTGTTGGCTAACCACCAAACAACACACCAAGATGAATTGGCTGACCACCAAATCAACAAGTCGGTTCACACCAATGAACTAGCTAAATAACTCTCTCTCTCTCTCAGAGAAAAGAAGAAACAAAAATAAACTCAATCTTCGACTTGTTTTATTCATAGAAGAGTTCACATATTTATAGTACAATGAGTCAAAGAAAGACTTAAAGAAATTGTGGAAAATAATACATAGAAAAAGACATCTTTGACTAGAAAATCATAAAGGAGTCAAAGTTGTTGATTTTGATGAAGAATGGTCAAGGATGGAGATTTTGAGGAAGATTGGTCAAGGAAGACCCTTCATTGAATGCACACATGTCTGAATTCGCGAGAACCGAAGATCTCCTGATTTGTAAATGGCATAACTCCCACATCTGAACTCTGTTTGATCTGATTCTTCTTCGAGGAGCTCCGTAATTGAGTTGAGCACATTCTCAAAGTAATTTCATGCTTAGAAGCCTCGTGTTTTGGAAGATATGAGTCAAACAATAAACATATATCATTACTGCTTCCCATGATCAAGCCATGCATGTCTGTTTTGTCCGGTTCGCTACTCAAGGGTGCATCAATGTCTTTATCTGTTTTGTTGCATTCAAATCTCAATAGCGCCTTAATTTCCTCCTATGTTGTACTTTGGTAATTTTCTGGTGAGTGAGACAAGAACTTGATGAAATAGTCTAGTGCTTCCTTTTTTATCTCCTCTTGAGTATTTTCTATTGATCCATCAGCTCTTTCAATCTATCAAATAGAGTTGCGGACTTCCCTTATCTTTGCTGCCTGATGAAACTGTTTATTGTTTCCGTATCCCGCTTTTAACCAATGAAGCTTAGCCTTCTGACTCAATATTTTTTTCTTCCAACTTTGACAGAGAACTCCATCTCATGTGTGCTTTAGATTCATCTTTCATATTTGACTGAATCGGAGTTACCAAAGTAGTTTCCTGACAATGATAAAGCTTAATGTAAGCATCCTTTGTCTTTTATGTATATCACCAATTTTTGTTTACTCAGGTCTCTTAATAGTGGTTTTAACGCTTTTAGCTTCTTTGATAATCTGTGCAGAGTAGACATAGAGTGGTATAACTGCTCTGTATTATCCTAGTATGACTCCACCAGTGGAATAAACTCAGGCACATAAGCTATCGCATTGGAGAACTTAAAGGTCGGTGAGGCTTCATATTCTCAGGCTGAATCATGATTCTACATCTTTGATGGTCAGAGCAACCTCCAAACTCGAAAACACAATATGCATGTGGGAATAACTGATCCCAAGCATCATTATTAAGATTCGGTCGAGTGTTTTACATATGAGATCCTCATCTCTTTTGTTACACCAACTAAGCTTTGGTCCTTGATAGGACATATCCAACAAAGAGTAGTATCCAACCATCTCTTGAAAACTCGCATACCAGGAGGAGTTGATGGCGAGATTTCATAACTAGAATGCTCGTCAACTTCCAAAATTTTGTTAAAATCTCCAAAAACACAATTTATTTCTAAAAAGTGGAGAGTCTGGATCATTATGCAGATCACTCCATAGTTCCTTTCTATCTTCCATCAATTTGATGCATAAATGAATGAGCATAAAATTTCTTCTGTTGCACCATCCATTAAGATTGCACAAGTTATCATTTGACTACTTTTAAAACAGGGTGCTACTCATACTTTTGGGCTCCAAACCATCCAGATTCTTCCCAATCTATTGTGCTCATAGTTAGATATAGAAGACCAATCTTGAAAGACTTTAGATATTATCTTCCTCGCTTTATTTTCCTTCAACCATGTTTCCAACAAACCACCAAACTGAAAAGATCCCTTTAGAACCCATCCCAAACTACTAAATAGTTTGTTAATTTGTTGAAACCTCGAATATGCCAAAAAAAAACAAACATTATAGATTTCTGCGAGTCATTTTTTATTCAGATCATTGGAACCTTCATCCATGGTTTTCTGAACAGATGCATCCGATAGAAACTTGTGATTATCTTTCAAACCTTGTGGCATGGATTGTCTTAACACAATGGTATCCTTCTTCATAGCTAGTGGCTCAGACTGCTTTGATAAGTCTGTCGCATTTTCATCCATCTTACCATCTTTTTCATTTTATCAGTTTCCTCCATGTTTTTTTTTAAAGTATGCTCCTCTTCACTACATTCTTTTTCTCTTTCAGTTTCTAGTTTCTTCTCATTTTTAGTTTGCTTCAAGATTTCTCCTTCCTCCTCCTCTTGACTTAGAACAAAAAAATCTTGAGTTTTAGAGGATTAAAACTGGGCCAAATTCTAGTGGTTTAATTTTTCTTAGTGATCGACTTGCTTTCCCTAAAGTAACTTCAGACAATCCCAACTCTTCATTAATTTTTTCATCAAACTGGAGTACAGCTGAATCTTCTGAGTGACTCATTTCCACTAGACTTCTCTGGTACAACAGTCTCCTAATGCGTCTTATTTGAGTCTACCTCTAAATCATTTTGTTTTTCTTACAAACTCTATTTTTATTCTACATTGGCCTCAACATTATGTTTCTCTCCATAAATTCCTCCTCATTTGTGTTTAAAGTCCTTTTCTCAGACGGTGAGTTGACCTTAGCCAAATGTCCCCATTTCTCACAATCAATACATGTGGATGGCAACGAAGGGTATATATATTTCACAAGAATCTCTTTCCTTTGAAGTTAAAATTTATTGTGCGTTAGCTCCTTTTATAGATTTGATTTAACAAATATCTTGACTATTTTGAGATTCATACATTTCTCAGTTACTGTGTGTAAGCGAACTGACACTCCCACTGGACTGAAAACAAAACTGAGGCCTTTCCATGAAAACATATCCATTGGTACATTTTTGAGATGAATCCACATTTGTATTGATTATTATTTTTTTCACATCTTCTACCAATGGCGACTACTTTGCCATTACCACCGAAACTTGTGCTAGATTCCACATTCCACGTCGCAAGAACTGAATCATTCACTCGAAATTCCATTGTCGTTGCATTGATTTTGTAAACATCAATCAATTGAGTTTTGTCTCCCAATGCCCAAATCTTATTCACAATAGCACATACTTTTGCTATGTGAAGAGCCTTTCTAGAAACCTACTGATGAGAAAATCTTCCCACAAAGGTGACGCATCCTTAAAAACTTCTTCAGGAACCTCCACAAAACCTAGCCCATCCTTGATTGTTACATCGATGTCATATTTTGTTGAAACTTTTTTCCCATGAACTGCATTGACCAAAGATCCTGAACTTTAAACTTGTGTAGATTGAAGAGACTGCAGATTTTTCTCTTGTGATGCTACCGGAGTAGCCAAATCCGCCATCAGAACACTGGAGACGGCTCCGGCCTGAGGCCTTGGTGAAGGTGAAACCCAGAAACCCTAATCTCCTCTTTAGTCACCTCAGAGCAAAATGACTGCATACCCCTTTTGCGTTATTATGCGAGGTTCGAAAGATTTGACCTCACAAATCACCGAGTTATTTTTGTTGATGTTTTGTCTTTCATTCACAAATGGTTTTCATCTTTAAATTGTTTCACCTTATATATGATTTAACTCTGAAATTATGTCCAAATAGATGATGGAAAGACAAATAGACTTGACTGACGTATAGTCAAATTATTTTTAATTCTTTATGCACCATCATTTTTTCAGAAAACTGGAGTATTACAAACATCCTTATAATTCACATTGTGTATAATGTTTTTTTTTCTTTTTTATAATGTCTTTGTTGCAACCAAAACTGTTATCTTGGCTGTGTTAACGTACATGACACCACTCAATATGAAAAACAAGTAGATGAGTAAAATATGGTGAAACACATACAACTTAGTGCAATTTATACACACTAACAAATATCGAATCACTAATGTCTGGTAGTTGTAATTGAAGACCTAGTGAACCTATAAACATAATTACAAATAAACTCATATCGATCATTCTTTTTTTTCCATTCCGACCTTTTTCAAAAGTTAAATAAATAAAGAAACAAATAAAATCATATCTAATTTATGATTGCATTCATAATCCACGGAATGAAACTATGCGTGAGAATCCACAGATAGTAAGGGTTTCCGCATTATTCGTAGTGGTGGAGCAAGGCATTAATGTGACCCGGTTAATTTACTTTATAATAAAATATATTTTTTTATCAATTTATTCAAGTAATTAATTAAATAATATAAATCTACTTAATTAATTAAATTTGTTCAAGTTTATATTATTTATCGTTAACTTACAAAATAGTATGTATTTGCTAATAATTGGAACTCTAATTAATGATCCAAAATTGTTAATACAAAGATAAAATGAAGAATAAAATAAGAATATATTATGGAAAATGAAAAGGTAGAAATGTTGAACAGCTGGAAAAATGAAGAGATAATCAAACAAAACATAAATAAAATATGAAAAGAATTATTAAAATAGTGGACATTTACCCACGTTACAAAAATGGTAGTATTAAGAAAAATAAATCATGGGGTCAAGTTACCTGGGGGAGAAAAAACTACGGGGTCAATAAATCAATTTTACAGCATTAAACAATTTTTTTTCTTCAAAATACAAATATATTTTTTTGAAAATTGAAATTCATAGGGGTCAAGTGACCCCCTCCCCACAAGCTGCATCCGCCACTGATTATACGTGTCTAACCTTTATATCTACGCAACAAGCGAGTTTTGGTTAGGAAAATTAAGGTTACGCGTATCATTTGGGAAATTTGTACGAATCGATATAAAAGCAAACTCAAGCAAACAATCAAAATTGATTGTAATTGTTGTGCATTTATCGTTAAGAAAAACAAGTGATGTCTATCATTCTATTGTTGAACTTTCCATCACAAAAAGCAACACTATCTGTTTGTTCAATTTAGACATGCAAGTGACAGAGAACCTTGTGCATATATAAAAGACAAAGAAATGTTATAGTTCTCTAGATCATGTACATATATAGATGTTCCAAATAATAGATAAAATAGTTTTCATGCTTCAAAAAAAAAAAGATAAGATAATTGTTAAAACCTACCAAACAACCCAACACTGACTTTGTTGGCTTAATTCTACATATGTTCGTATCGGTCAAACCTACATTGCATTGACTCAGTTTGTAGTTAAAATAAACTGATGCCAATAAGACTTTGACCCTTCTATTTATCTATATGGACATTTCATTATTGATGTTTTTGATTTGGTTTGAATCATCACATGATGCCTATAACTTTACTCTGGTCTGAATTTTAACATAAAATTCCATTGGAATCCCAAATTTAGGCAATGATAATATGTACCTTATGGATTGTTTACGTTGCACTTTTACTATACACATATTTTATGGCAAACGAATAGGAAAAATATTGGTATAGAATTGAAAGAATTAGAATCAATTTTACATATAAACTAAGAATTCAAAAAAAAAAACGAAAAAAAAAATACAGAATTGAGCAGGTGTTAGAATCTGCAACCGCAACAAAGAAAGAAGAAACCAAGCTTAGAAACCAAAACCATTGCTTCAATGATAGACATGATTCTGTATTTCAAAGTTTCGAAAAACGACTTCTTCAGATTCAATCTCTTCCATTTTAGTCCTCCAAGTCCCACAAATTTCAGTCTCGTCCTTTCTTTCCTAGTCTTGAATATCGAAAAGGTCCCTTTTCCCATCATCTTTAATCTTGAGATCCTTGTATAAAGAGAAAGTATTACGTTTTTGTTTTGTTTTTGGTTTGTTATAACGTCTTCGCATGAGTTTTTATACAAGAGAATGTCTACGCTGTTTTGGTAATAAATAGTCGTTGTTGACTCGAAGCGCGTTTTCACTTTCTAATTTCCAATGATCAACTTAGGTGTCCTGACGTGGGAGCTCTGTTTTTTTTTTCTTTTTCCAAGAACTTTCGTGGATATGTCATTATCTATTTATATATATAAATATGTAGTATGTATATCTATAAATAGTTGTATGTCAAGTGCTATCTATATACAAGTGATTATCCTAGTACGTATAAAACTTTTGTTTATAATTCAAAATCTAATATATATATATTTAAGAATAAGATTTAGGTTTCGACATTTGATTAGTACTTTTCGGATCATTCGTTTTCGAATTTTTGTAATCTTAGGAAACATGTCCAGACTCATTCCACACCCTTTGCTCAAGGAACGATACAATGGTCACGTAGACTTTTTTAGAAGGACTTTTTTGAATTTATTTCCCTGTATTAGTATTTATAAGCGAATTAAATACAAAGTGAAACCCTAATTTTGCACTTCTCTTTAGTGTAAGAGCATTTCCAACTGTTAGAAACCCTAAAAGTTTATAAAAGAAAAAATAATACTATTATAATCAATTATTTATGTTTCATTTAAAAAAAACATTTAAAACATTTATTTCCTTCAACTAATGACATTTGTCCTAAGAGTATATTAACCGTTTCTCAAAAACACTTAGATGAGAACTTTTGATCATTTTCTTTCTTAATTTGGTTATTTTTTTTTCTTTAAATGTTGAAAACTCCTCCTAATACTATTGTTGGAGGTGCTGTAATCTCCCTCCCTCAACAAGGCTACAACACAAAATATGGACAAGAGATTGAGTGGGTACAGATCATAAGCAGAGCCAGACGATGACATAATCGTCACAGAGAATGCTTGAGACGCAAGTCACGGCTAGAAATGTTGATCAAGAAGCTCCCAAGAAAATGCTTAACAAAGTCAAAGTATACAATTTTGTCCCACGTGGACAAGTTTCATAATTGTGATCGAATCTATGAATGGTATAGAACTCGAGATCAAGTTTATAAAGAAGCTTTAGAAAAATCACTCAAAAATTAAAACTCTTAAAACACACAACTCAAAAAATTATGTCATTACTCGAAATTGCTTATATAGGAACAATATAAATCCTATTCCTAATTGTAAACACACAAAGATTATTGATCTTTATCTCTTTAAGATCATAAACTAACTAAAGATAGGTTGCTTGTTTCTTAAGCTTCTTTCAAGCTTATCTCAACATTCTTCTCCTTAAGCTTGAACTCATCCTCACACACTTCAAGTACTCCAATAAGTCGTCTCATCTCCTTAAACTTCAGTCGACCAAGTGATTTTGTTAGTATATCGGCTCTTTATTCATTTTTTGGAATGTGCTCGACTTCAATTTGCTCATTCTCCACACACTCTCGTATGAAGTGAAACCTTCTATGAATATGCTACTTCGACAATGGAACACTGGATTCTTTGTAAGCGCTAGTGCCGACTTGTTATCAATTCTTATAACCACTTTCTTGCTCGTTTCTCCAATGACTTCATTCGAAAGTTCCTGAAGCCAAATAGCCTGCTTTGCAGCTTCTGTAGCTGCCATAAACTCAGCTTCACAGGAAGATAATGCAACTATATCTTGTTTTTGAGAACACCAAGTTACAGGACTATTTTCGAGATAAAAAACATGCCCGGTTGTCGATCTTCCATCGTCAATCTCCACATTACGCGAGCTATCAATGTAACCCGCTAGCACTAGATTTGTTGCTCGAGAGAAACGTAGGTCAAGCGTCGTTGTTCCTCGTAGGTACCTCAGTACCTGTTTCAACGCAGCACCGTGAGACTCCTTGGGATCTTGCATGTATCTTCTAAGTACTACAACGCTAAACGAGAGATCAGGACGCGTATGTAATAAATACCGAAGACATCCTATACTCCTCTGATATTCCCTCTCGTCAATGTTTCTTTCTTGTGGAGATTTTAACAGCCTTATGTTCACTTCCATGGGAATATGAGTAAGATTACAGGTATGCATGCTGGTTTCTTCAAGAACCTTTCTCGCATACCTATCTTGTGATAACACAACGCCTCCATCATACTGTCGCACTTCTATGCCTAGATAATAGGTAAGTTTACCTAAATCACTCATTTAAAATTTGTTTGCCATCTTCCTTTTAAAGTTGATCGTTAGTTGTAATGACGAGCCAGTAACAAGTAGATCGTCGACATAGACACATACAATGAGAAGGTTGCTCTTCTCTTCCTTTCTATAAAGTGACAGCTCTTTAGAGTATCGTGTGAAGCCAAGTTCTTGTAGTATCCGATTAAGCTTGATATTCCAGGCTCTCAGAGCCTGTCTTACTCCATATAAAGCTTTCTTCAATCTATAAACTTTGTCTTCTTTTCCCTTAATTTTGAACCCCTCAGGTTGAATAACATACACTTCCTCCTTTAAATTTCCATGCAGGAATGCTCTTTTTACATAAAGATGATGTATCTCCCAACCATGCGATGCCGCAAGCCCAATAATCAATCGGATTGTCTCAATCCGAGCTACTGGTGCGAAGACTTCGTTGTAGTCAATGTCGTGTCTTTGAACATATCCTTTTGCCACTAGACGAGCTTTGTACTTGCTAATACTCCCATCCGCATTCCTCTTAATCTTAAACACCCACTTTAACCCAATAGGTTTGAATCCTCTTGGCAGGTCAACAAGGATCCACGTGTTATTCTTTTCTATAGACGAGATCTCGTCTATACATGCATTGATCCATACCTTTAGCTCTTTTGCTTCGTTGTAGTCCCACGGTTCGTTATTTATTACCATCAATAACCTTTCACACTCTATCTCTGCCAACAAAATATAATCATCTAGGTAAGATGGTTTGGTCTTTACCCGAGTTGATTGTCTTGTTTGGTTTTACGGTTGTTCTTCCTCTAACTCATCATCACTTCCCTCAGCATCGCCATCAACTTCTTCGTCATTATTTTCATTCTCACGTATGGTTTGTACACCGGATTGTCTTCCAAAGGCTGTATTATGATATCAAGGCCATCTGTTTCGTCCGTTTTGGTCATGTCTCAGGTCCAACGTCTTTCTTCATCAAAGTGCACATCTCGACTTACTACGATCTTTCTGTTCGTTGGTTCCAGTAAGCGGTAAGCCTTTGTGCCAGGTTCTGTTCCTAAGTGAACCAAGACTCTTGATCGATCGTCAAGTTTCTTCCTCCCTGCCACCTCTGTTCTTGCATAACATACGCATCCAAAGATCTTGAGATGGTTAAGGTTTGGTTTCTTATTTCTTAGTGCTTCGTATGGGGTCCTTCCAATCAAGGATCTTGTTGCAATTCGGTTAATCAGATAAGTAGCATGCCTGACTGCTTCGCCCCACAAGATATTTGGTAAGCCCATGTGTTTTAACAGACTTCTCGTCATCTCTAGAAGTGTACGATTCTGACGTTCAACGACTACATTCTGTTGTGGGGAATAAGGAGCCGTCAAGTGTCTATTGATACCGTTCTTATCAAAGTATGATATGAACTCAAGTGACATGAACTCCCCACCTCTGTCAGTCCTTAGCGTCCTCACTTCTGTTCTCGTTTCTTGTTCTGCAACTTTCTTGAAATTTTTGAATTTATCAAAGGCTTCACTTTTCTCCTTAAGTAGCATTGTCCACATGTAACGAATACAATCACCGACAAGCACAAATATGTAGCGCTTGTGTCCTGGTGTAGTTGGTGCAATGGGCCCGCATAGATCTCCGTGAACAAGCTCAAGCGGTTGACTTGCTCTGTATCCGGTTGATTGTGGGAATGGCTGCCTCGTTTGTTTGCCAAGATAGCACAATACTCATGTTTCACGTTTGATGCTTAGTTGTGGTATACCTACGACAAGTTCCTTGTTTATCATTAACTTCATTGTCTCCAAATTAACATGTCTGAGTCGTGCATGCCATTTTGATGATTCACTAGGGACCGAAGTTAATAAACATCGAATGGTGTCGGCTTGCAGTATTACTTTGTACAGGCGGTTCTTTGATCTCGTCATTTTAACTATCACGTTACCTAGACGGTCAATAAGCATTAGTTGATTGTCTTTCATCCTTACTTCCCACACTGCTTCCGTAGCTTGACCCAAACTAACGATGTACTCTTCAAACCAGTTATGTAGTAGACGTTTCTCAGCATTTTCTTCTTTCCTCCATCTAAGATAAATCTTATTGAGCCATTTCCCTTTATATCAATTCGAGAGTCGTCACCGCAACGAACCTTTCCAGTGACTTCTTCACTGAGTGAGACGAAGAATGAACGGTTACCACTCATGTGATTGCTTTCTCCGTTGTCGAGGTACCATAAGTTCTCCATACTTTCTTCAGTTTCGAGTACACTTGATTGTATCTTTCTTTCGTTTAAATAAATTACCTCATGCATCATTAACTCATCAGCTTCTTGAGTGTTATCTTCTTTCTTTTCAATAGTTTCCTGCAATTTCAGTAACATATCGGGGCAATCTGCTGCATAATGCCCGAGCTTGTCGCATCTGAAACATGTGATGTGAGATGTGTCTCTCTCTTGACCATGTTTGTATGCTTCTCTTTGCGCATAGAAACCTCCGTTACGACCTCGACCTCTTCCTCTCCAGTTTGTTCGTCCACCACGGCCGCGACCTCTGTTTCCTCCATAGTTATCCTGTTGCGACTCCATGTTTGTATACATAAGCTTCTCTTGGTCATCATGGTGTTCTTCTTCTTCCTCACATATTCTTCTTCGTATGCCTTTAATCTACCCACAATATCCTCAAAGCTCGTTGTATTTAGGTCTAGAACCTGTTCGAGAGAGGCAATCATATGTATATATTTCTTTCTTGGCAAGCTTTTCAAGAATTTCTTCACCATCTTAGATTCTTCTATTATTTCCCCTAGAGAAGCAGATTTCGATGAGATTTCTGAGAGTTTCCCAACAAAGGTATCTATAGTATATGCTTCCTTCATCTTAAGCCGATCGAATTCTGGCATTAGTGTTTGAAGTCGTGCTTCTCGTACCCTCTCAGCTCCGACGTGTCTTGCTTTGATTGCATCCCACACTGCCTTGGTTGTATCGAGATCGCCTACTTGCAGAGTTAGTGCCTCAGGTATAGATTGGAATAACAGAGCGATGGCCATGTTGTTTTTTTCTTCGTGTTTGTTCGCGGGATCGATAGCTTCCCATACTTTATTAACCTTTAGAGCAATCTTCATTCTCATGGCCCAAACAGTGTAGTTAGAGGATTTTAGCATCAGGAATTTTATCGAGGAAGGACCTGATTCCTTCATGGTCGTATCTGGTTCATCTTTTATGTCCACCATCGTTTAGTTGTCTTCTTCGTTCGTAATATCTTCTGTCCACGATTCTTTGTAAATCCTAGAACTCTGTTACCAAATTTAGAACTTGAGATCAAGTTTATAAAGAACATTTTTCTTTATTGCTATTAGAAAAATCACTCAAAAACTAAAGCTCTTAAAACACACAACTCATAGCATTATGTCATTACTCGACATTGCTTATATAAGAACAATATAAATCCTATTCCTAATTGTAAACACACAAAAATTATGATCCTTATCTTTTTAAGATCATAAACTAACTAAAGATAGGTTGCTTGTTTCTTAAGCTTCTTTCAAGCTTATCTCAACAAATGGTTCCATTCATAGATTCTAAGCTCTGGTTAGGCCAAAAGAATGGACTCTTGACTAAGAGGGTAGAGGTCGTAAGCAGATTCACATGACGAAGGAATTGAGACAAGGTAATCTGAAGTACCAATCTCGGAAGACCGCTTAAGCCTTAGTTCATCTCCATACACTCCAGGGTCTGAGATGATCTGTTCTATCTCTGTTTCCCCTTGAAGCATCTTCACAGCTTCCGACATGGTTGGCCTTAAGGTCGGAGACTTGTTGGAGCATAGAAGCGATACCTTTATCATTCTCTCTGCCTCCATCACATCGAACACTCCTTCCAGCTTCGGATCCAGAATCTCTGAGAAATCTCCTTTCTTCTGTAAAACAAACGCCTGAAATTCAAAAAAAAAAAAAAATCAAGAAACTTGTTAAGCAAGCAACGCAGAATAAGCTGAATCAAGAACCTTATTAAGCACGCAATGTAGAAAAAGCTGAGTTTGAGTACCCAATCGAGAAGGCCAACGCAACATTCGTTATCTGGTGTGTAATTAGCATTGCTCTTTCCGCTAACGATCTCCATTGCCACCACGCCAAAGCTGTAAACATCTGCCTTTTCTGTTAAGTGACCTCTCATTGCATATTCAGGAGCCATGTATCCTCTGCTACCAAAACAACAATTTTTTAACACAGACATTCGAAAACATAATCATCCATGTGTATGACTCTAACTGACATTGTTCCTGCAACTCTGGTGGTAATGTGGCTCTTGTCGTCTTCATGGAGCCTAGCCAACCCAAAATCCGAAATCTTTGAGTTGAGATCCTTGTCTAGCAATACATTTGTCCCTTTGATGTCTCTGTGAATGATCTTTACCGCTGAATCTTCATGAAGAAACTCAAGCCCTCTCGCGATCCCTAAGCATATTTTGTGTCTTGTTCCCCATTCTAGTTTCAGACCGCTTCTTCCTGCATGCAACAAAACAAATCAACCTCAAGACAGGAGAAGAATATTTGGTCTCTATTAATTCATAGTCAGAATAACTTTTACCAAATAATGCATCAGCAAGACAATTGTTCTCCAAGTACTCATAGACAAGAAGAAGCTGATTATTCTCACAACAACATCCATAAAGCTTCACAAGATTCGGATGTTGCAGGCAAGCTATCATACCGATCTCGTTTACAAACTCTTTGTTACCTTGACATGATTTTGAAGATAGTTTCTTTACCGCTATCAATGTTCCATCTGGTAATCGTCCCTGAATTGTCAAAAATTTACTAGCATATTAGTTCTGGAAGTCTTTTAAATCTTTGTGCACCAATAAAAAACCATCATTGACTTCTAGAGTAAGAATGTTTTCCTATAGAAAAAAAAAAAGAAATCGGGTTTTGATGCTATTATAAATAGGGGTCTAAATAATTGTAATTTCATTTATTTCACATAATCAATATACAAACCTTAAAATGAGTTTTTGTCTCATTTTGTTTTTAATCTTTAAGTTTTTTTTGTTTTGTTCAAAGTTAATTTGTGTTTGTTCATAAGAACTTGAACATTGACATTTCTAAAACTTGAAAGCACTTATGTACCTTATATACAGATCCGAAGCCGCCTTCTCCAATCTTGTTTAAGGGATTAAAATTCTCAGTAGCAACTTTTAATTGTTTCAAACTGAAGGAACCTGTTATCATTTAAGCTCTTCCTTTAACAAACAAATCAACAACACAACTTCAACAAATATCATTACCTCTCTTTCCTGAATCTGCATTTCTAAAGCATTTCTTCCAGAAGAACGCGCCGAAAATCAGTAAAGCAAGAAAGAGTATCAAGGCTGTTATGCCGAGGATGAGAGGATATGTTCTTGTTTTGTGTTCTTTTTTGACTGGAAGAATCTTCACTTCAACTGAAGAAAATAATGATACACATTCATATCTGAAAATAGATAGAATTAAGAGACTTGACATTTTCTTTTCTTACCACCACATTCAGATTCAGAACCTGAGAAAACAAGAAGAAGAAATAAATATTCAAGATGAAAAGTCCATGCATGAGAGAGAAACTTGATGCTAACTTTAATTTGACTTACTGGGACAGACTGAGATTGCAGAGATAAGAGAGCCATAGTTGCCTCTTTTAGGAATGATCGTCGTGCCTTTCCCTGCCCAGTAAAGCCGTATCTCTAAAGTGTTATCAGTCACGGTCGTGTTCACTTCTTTTATAACTTCCTTGTTAGTTCCATTAGCCTCTACTCTAATGTTGAAATCCTCCCAAATCAACTTCTCCTGAACAGATAAACAAAGAATTAGCCAAAACAAAAAACTTGAGTAATCCACACATGACCGGTTTTGAGATTTTGAGAGTTGGGGCGATTTAGTAAAAAGATTTTCAAGTATGTCAGTGTAATATTCTTCAAAAAAATTGAGGACAAAAAACGAATGTTTCATTTGGCTTTGCCCAGGACGGGTTGTTCTGATCCACAACTTCAAATATGGTATTTGTACCTGAACGTAAATATTAAAGAACCGTTTGGCTAGTCTAGAGTATGGTTCCTCATCTGAGAACTGAATCTCCGCAAAATGGAGTTTCACATTGTAGCTTCCATTTTTGAAACAAAAAGCAAAGTAAGCCAGACTTAAAGGAGAACGTCGAGCTGTCTGATGAAGCTCAGGATATTTTGCTGACACATGAGATTCTGATGAAACTGAGTATGTATCTTCTGTTATTGCATCATCCATAAAGTCACCAGTATTGCTGAATCCCCAGTTTTTCCCATGATAGTTAGTCGCTGAACCGGTTACTCCTGAGTTATCACCCTCATATAAAAACCTTCCTCGAGAGTTTTTGATAGTCACATCAGGTCCCCCGCAGTTTATATGAAGGGATCTACTATCTGTAAAAAGTTACTCAAAAACTTGAAAATGGAAGCAAAACAATATAGACAAAACAAAAACAACACTTACAATTTTGACACTGGTTTATGGCGAAACATGGAAGAACTCTGGTTCTGTATCAATAAAACTGAGTTAATAACAGCATGCATGCATGGTTGATAAGAGTAGAAAAAAAAATGTTCTTACTTACAGGCTATTTTTCGACTGTGAACTCTCGTATGTGTTTACATTCCTGCATCAACACATTATTTTCATCCAACTTTCAGAAAGTCTTTAAGGAAAAGAAATAGAATAGAAGAACATACTTCCTCTCTCTGCAGCTTGGAGACCAAGTGAAGTTATTATACGAAAGATCACTGTCCATTGAAACAAAAGAAAAGAGATTAGCCTAATAAGGTTGAGACAGATATTGTTTGATATAGAAAGTGATATTGGCCAGCCATACATATTGGTGCTTGCAGTAAGGAAAGGTCCTGATTCAATTTTCCCTGACAACATATTTCCAGCCAAATATCTGAAAACAAAATATAGAGTTCATAAAACTTTACTTCATACTCTTAAAATGTTCCCAATCATTCAACAGTACACTATGTGACATACGTATACTTCGGCGCGGCTGCATCAGCTGGTATTTCTCCAGTCAGACTATTAAAGGAAACATCGCTGCCCGGAAAAGGAAAATAAAAAAGCATTGGATGGTGTTTTAGAGTGATATGAATTATATATACATCGAACTTACAGAGTCATGAGATTGGGAAGATCCCATATAGTGGTTGGGAGAGGTCCCGTTAAGTTCAAGTTTCTAAGAACCCTAACAAAAATAAACAGAATCAATCATGAGTCCTAAAGCACATGAATTATATAAAACAGGATCTTGTCTGGACAACAGACATATAATAAATACACTGCATACAAAAATTTCAGGTGCTTGCTAGTTATATGAGGAAATTTTCCCAATCCAGCAGTTGTGTCACTGATCCTCCTGCATAGAAATAAAATTAGTGGAGACTAAAGAAGAGAACATGTTTCTGTACTATACAATATTGGATAAATTGGTGACAATATTTGCTTACAGGTCAATCAAATTCTCTAGACGAAAAATGGAGTCTGGAATAGGTTCTGTAAGGCCAGTTGCGTAGAGTTCTCTGATTAAAGATAGGTCAAGTAAACCAAAAAAAAAAAAACTTGAAACTGATTGTAATGCTTCAAGATATTAAAACTCTAATGCAGAATTTTTTTCTTGGCTTACAATCTTTGAAGTTTAGATAAGTTCCCAATAAACTCTGGGATGGATCCGTTAAGGCGATTATCGCTGAAATGGCTGCAGAACAATAGAATGAAAAAGTTTAATATACTTAAAAATGATTATATTGAACATATTTAGAAACAGGCTTATATCTTGTAATGAAAAGAATATACTGATATTACAGAATTGTAAGGTTTTTTAGTCTTGCTAATGTCTTGGGTACGCCTCCAACTAATTGGTTAGACGAGAGTGCTCTGGTGGAGTCAGCAAACCAAACAACAATATTAGTTTATCATGTTTTGAATAAACATCTTAATCACTAATCATTAAAATTAACATATTCTATTTACAATTCTTCTAGGTTAACCAGGTTCCCAAGTTCCTTAGGGATAGTTCCAGAGAATTCGTTGGCTTCAAGAACTCTAAAGTCAGGAAATAAACAAAGAAAAAGGCTTTAGTTTGAACTGTAACCACATGAGATGACCAAATAAAAAGGGTGGAAACATACAATTTGGTGAGGTTAATAAACTTCCCCAATCCTTTGGGAATGTCTCCTGATAATCGATTCGCACAAACAGAGCTACAAAAATACATTTTCAGGTAAATTCAGAAGCATTTCTTACTTCTTTCACAAGAAATTAGAGATGGAAGACTTACATAGATGTGAGGTAAGGCAGTGAGGCCCATTCCATAGGAATTGAGCCATAAAGATAATTACGGCACAAGTCACTGCAAAAAACAAAGCAAAATAAGTTCCATACTTAAACATTTTAAACAGAGGAAACTGAACACAAAGATCCATCCTTACATCATTTCAAGATATCGAAGCCTGGAAAATTCTGGTGGAAGTCTACCCGGAAGACTGAATGTCTTAAGGATACTGCACATGAAGTAACATTGGTTATATGGATCCAAAAACTAGAGAAACAAACTTCTAGTTTCTTACAAGTGTGTTATATGACAAGTTTTGTTGTTGTTAAAATGACAGTCACATCTGATTGTGCTGTTATGTCCTTCCTTGAGGACATCTTGAGTTATCACCAGAGTCTTTGTGAGACATGGATCTTCACTTAGGTTCAGGTGCTTGACACCAAGTGTGGATGCTATATCCTTAAGGGCTTCCACTGTCAAGTACAAATATATTAGAAGCCAGATCAAGCTTTAGTTCAAATCCACAAAGATAAGACATTTTTGTCTGGCGACATATATATATGCATTAAAAGTCAAAACCATTAATAAACCTTCATCTGGGTGCAGAGAAGGAGAAGCAAAGACTGTACAGACCAAGCAGATAAGAGTAAGAACAAAGAGAAGATAACTAAAAAGGCGGCTTTGCGTCATGATCATGAGCTTGTAAGCTGAAGACATGGAAGATTGTATTCAAGTGATCTGCATATATGACTTCAAACACTACATATATAGTACAAATCACCAATCTTGTTAAATACAAATACTTATATAAAAAGGTTAGATATATTGTCTATATAAAATTTTTTGGAAGATGTGAATGTAGTTTGACTAAGCTGAGTCGACACATGGGTCTGTTAGTTTGTCAAAGGCCGGAGAGGTATACTTTGTTAATTACAACCCAGCCTCTCTAATTTTGTTGATATACTATATGAAGGGAAAAAAATTCAATGAGGAGATTCACCCTTTTTGTTTGCATTTTAATTTATAACTCCTTGAACACCATGGCAAGCACTAGTGAGATTTCATGATTCTCAAAGCATTATTGTCACCACTCTCAACAAAACCTTGCAAAACCGATTCTAGTTTTTAGTTATTGAGTCCCAAATGGAGGTGGTGGTTTGTTTTGTTAACAAATGAAAAATTGTAGGGGCTAACCAGTTGTGATTCAATAACTTTGATTGAACTTCACATGAAATTTCTTTTGTTGAAGTGGTTGGTTATTTTGTTCAATTGTTAATCAACCTTCTTCATAGTTGACTTGTACTTTCCCTTAGATTTAAGAACTAGTTGGAATAAAAATTAATTTACTCCACTTAATTTCATTGGTTCTCTCTCTCTCTCAGACTATTTTGTAATTTTATGCAAAATAGGGTACTAAGAGCATCTCTAATGTATTACTCTATTTTTTACTCTAAAATGGTGTAACACTAAAATGAAGTTGAGTTTTACTCCAATGTATTACTCCAATTCTTAAATATTTTTATTTTTATTTATTTCTAATTGTTAATAATACTTCATACTTATAAAAATTTACCAATAAATCCCAAACTATCTTTTGTTTACAAATATTCATTAAAATATATTTATTTAAATTAAAATTTTATTATTAAAAAGTACAAGAAATCATAAAAAAGATAATAAATATTTTGTTTCAAGAATTATCATTGGGCAATACTTCACCAATCTTACTAGATCCGAAAGCGATTTGCCGGATTATTATATATATTATTTTATGTTATTTTTATTTTCTATTATTTATGTTTATGTTTTAAAATTATTTTATGCATTTTATGTAAAATTATTAAATAATCCTTTGTGAAATATCTTATTACTTGTTATGTTATTGTATTATTTTTAAATATTATTTAAGTAAGAAATAAAAAATTAAAAAATTAGAGAATTAATTCATAAATAAAAAAACTTCAACTCCAAAATAGAGTAATGGGTAAGATTACTCCATAAATAGAGTAATCCTAGCCATTACTTCATTTTGGAGTTGGAAATGGAATAGGGTTGGAATAGATTTTACTCCAAAATAGTGTTTGGAGGAGAAAATAAAGTAGGGTCGGAGATGTCTTAAAGTACTGTTTGAAGAGTCAACTCGGTCCATTTTTTGGCAAAACAACTCATCCTTTTAAGTAGAGTATTTTATACAATAGTCTATCGATAAATCTAATGCTTAAAGGTTACAATCTAAGAAATTGAAGAATATATTTCATTGTGTGTGTACAGAATTCAGATCATTTCACAAATCCAGCATATCAAGTGATGTTTTATTTTTAATAATAGTAAACTGAATATTTTTAGAAAAAGATCTCACTGCATATCTTTATAATCTATATTATGTAAAAAGAAACTGTTTTTATTCTTGACTTTTTTTTTTGAATTCAAGAAGTTCTAGACCAAAACGCATACTCGTGTAATGAACTTCCAAAGTACGTCAGGGAAATATCACTGATTTTATTATCTTTTGAGTTTTGGTTTTCCACAACATTCAATTATTGACTAATCGTGTAATGTACTTCCAAAACACTTTACAAAATTAAAAGTCAATGAGTTTTTATTTTATTTTTATAAAACAATTATTTTTATTTTAAATTTTTATAAAATATTGTTTTATATGTGGTATCTACCTAAGGGAATTCAATGATGTAACATCTATATAAACAAAATTAGATGATCGAGTATTTGATATAAAGGAGTTCGTATGATTCACTAAAACGTTAGAAAAATATATGATACTAACAAAAAAATCAATTATGTATTTATTTGCAAATGATTTAGTACTTAAAAAACTAATTTTTGTGGTGATTATAACAAATATATCTTCCATAAGTTCTTAACAGAACTAAAAAAAATTCGAAAGACTAAGGAGGCATTTCCAACACATCCAATATAGCATATGTTTTTAACGTTAAAAACACAACATCCGATCCGTTAACTAAAAATACTAGATTTTAGAATAGGGAATTTTTTTTGTTATTTTATTACATTTTGATTTCTCAAACAATCTAAAGTTGAGTAAAAATAAATGTTTTAATATTAAAATAGATAATAATCTACGTCATGGAGTAAGATATGTTATAAATTATTTGTAAATGAATAACTTTTAAATAGTTTTAAATAATAGTAAATATATATATATAATATTTTTACTGATTTAATCAAAGTAAAATTGTAATTCTTTAAAGTAAAATTGTAATTCTTCAAAAAAAATTACAATTCAAGTATGATACATATTTATAAAATTTTGAAATTAAAATATTTATGTGTTTTATACATATCATATAGTTTAATTTCAACGATATTAAATATATATATATATATATATATATATATATATATATATATATATATATATATATATATATATATATATTATCTGAATATCTATTAAATAAGAATTCATAATCGTATGGTTTTATAATAGTGTTTATTTTGTTATAACAAAAATTTTAAATTATTGATCACAAAATTTTCAGTGTAGGACTTTTAACAATTTAGTAATTTATATCCATTTTTAAAATTTAAAATACAACATTTACAAAAATAAAGTTTTTATTATTAAAACTAATGTGTTTGTTTAAACCAAAATGATAAGTCATACAAAATTATTATTAAATATTTATTATTTTAAATTATTAATTATTTCATAGATTATTGTAATGATAGAATTTAGAATATTTTTTAGATTACTAATAAATTTAATAAAAAAATATAATATGTGTTTAGATGAAGCAAATAATAAATTATTTGTATGATTTAAATTTATTTTCTAAAGTATATAAGACTAACTCTGATGATGACACAAACATACCTCACATGTTGAATTTTTATCAATAAATATATAAGAAATGTATTTTCCAAAGATATTGATTGTACAGTAAAGACTTCACAAAATATTTTGAAGTTATTTACATTTCTTCAAATATATTTTAAATGAAAATATTAATTAAAAATTAATAAAATTTCTAATATTGTACAAAAAATAAAGTATAATTAAATAACTCAAATATGACATCTAAGAAAATCATGAAAAATTGATTCATAGTTGTCGTAACTAAATATAAACGGTATTTCATAATTATTTCTATAATAATTATTAAAATATTTTTTTACAAATCAGAATAGAAATGAAATTTCATATATAATAATATTTATTTTGATATTAATATCCACATATTGATATATATATATATATATATATATATATATATATATATATATATATGTTTATGCTATAGTTATTACTAAACTTTGATCTACTTTTTTTAAAAGCAGTTTTATATATGTATTTTTAAATTTTGTACATATGTTTAGATTTAAGTTCCAAATTTATTTTAGTTGTTTTTAGGAGTTTGAAATTTTTAGGTTTTGAGAGAAATTCTAACAAGTGTAATTCATAATTTTTTATGGGTTAATTGGCCAAATATACATAATGAGGCAAAAAACAAAGAAACTAACCATGTATGACATTTATCGGGATATGTGTCAATTTGGCATAAAAGTGGACAAGAAGCTCCTTATACGCACGTGAACGTCTTTTTAACGTGTTGTGTACAAACGACGAACTATACTATATTATAGTGTTTAAATAGTATAGTAAAACTCATCTATATCATAATCAAAACAAAAAAGACATTATACATATTTTGCTAAACTTGTAGGAAGCAGACAAAGAAAAAAGGAGGAAGAGGATGAGCATGAGGATAAGTGAAGGTGAAGGATAAAAGGGAGAGAGAGAGAGAGAGAGAGAGAGAGAGAGAGAGAGAGAGAGAGAGAGAGAGAGAGAGAGAGAGAGAGAGAGAGAGAGAGAGATTATAAAACTTTGTTTCTATTCTATGTTTTTCAAATAGAATAGAACAACAAAACTGTTCATTTCAATGTGAATTATTTTTTTTCAGAAGTGAATATAAAAATCATTAAGCGGAGATGAAGTCTGATTTTGTGGAGAAGCTAGTGTTATTGTCACTAGTGACATTGTTAATATAGTTAAAAGATGAGTAAAATAAACCACCATAAGTGGTGAAGGAAGAGAAGGAGGCAGAGGAAGCTTAAGTGGAGAAGTAAGAAGAGTAGTAAGTAGAAAAGAAATAGAAAAAGATGATGGTGAGAAAAAACAAAGAGAAGAAAGAGGGAATATGGTTCACGAAAAACAAAGAGAACAATGATGAAGAAAAATTAATGAAATATTGTAATGTACTATACTATGTTTTTGAAATAGAATAGTATATGTCATTTACATTATACTATACACGATTATATATTGGTTGTTCGAAGAAAATAAAATTGTACGAAGAAAATAAAATTATAGAACATATGAATGAACATTTAGAGGTTCAGACATATAACTCTAAACCTATCAATTCATACCAAAAGCATAGAAATGTTTATATTACATGAAGTTTAATTTTTATTCTATACAAATAAAGCAATATAGAATACAACATCCATATCACTGTTCATCATCTTCTTCAGATCGAGCTTATTATCGCTTTGTCCTTCATGTCTCTTCCTCCACATGTAGTCACCACGGTCTGACTTCCTCCGATGAGACCTTAAATTTCGAGACACGAACGATCAAAAATCTCACCAAGTTATATGTGTGTTTGGGTTTTGAGGACAAAAGAGGAATTAATACATATTATACATGGTATATTCTAGCCATTAGTAACATATGGTTACTTTGCTAAATAATTTTTTTATGGTCATTGCTGCTAATTTCCCATTTTTTTATCCAACTATTTAAATATATATTTTATAAAAAGTGTTTCTCATTGTATTATATATATGTTTAAATTTTCAATACAAAAACTAGATATGGATCCGTGCTTCGAAAGTGTGAAATATTTTATGATATATAATTTAATAACAATATTACAAATATTTTATCAATTTTTAATATTTTTTGGTCTATTTAAAAAATATTTTTTAAAAATATTTTGCATTTAAGCCAGTGCTTTTAAACCGGAAACGGTTTGTGGTCGAATGACTCGAATCCATAAACAAACGACTCAATATGCAATGCAAATTAGGTTTTAATCAAGAAATATCTCTTATTTAAAAATCTGGTAAAATCTTGAAAAATGGATAATTTAACCATTTTAATTAAAACTTTATTTTAAAAATTTTAAATATAATTTGAATGTTTGCATTAGATATTGAAATACTTAATAATTTCAATCTTATTGTCCTTTTTATTATATGTCATAACTCTGACTTGTTACCAAATTATTTAAATTATCTTTTTATATATTTTATGAGAAATGGATAAAAATAAAGAACATAGATTTTAAAACTTTACTATACCTTTAAACATGATTTCTCTTTTATTTTAATAGTATAAATATATAATTTAGGTATCTGTTAACTTTCCATAACATTGATTTTAATAAATGTATGGAATTATAATTAAAATCTCATTTAAATAACTTTGTTACATGAATATTCTTTAACTTCATATATATATATATATATATATATATATGCATTTTCAAATTTTATTCAATTCGTATGTGTTAAAAATTAATTGCATAATATAATCTATTTATATTATGTGATTTCTGAATCTATATTTTCTACGAAGGTAAAGACATGATTTTTAGTAAAATTATTTACCTTATTTAATTAACTAATTTATGAAATATACATAAGCTTACCATCTGATTTATATAATGTATGTTATAATGCAATGGACATAAGATATTATATGTTAGTGCTGTATTTGATGACTAGTCTTAGTGGACAAGTTTAGAACTCACTCTTTTGAAGCACAATGACTTTTTTCTTGTAAATGAACACACATAGAATTTTCTGTTTATTAATGCTATTTGTATAAACATATAGGTTTTTTTTATTGATGCTATTCACTATCATTTCCTCTACGTGGCCAATAAGAATTTTGTTTCCAAACTATTGTTAATGAGAAAAATTGTGGGTAAATATTATTATTATTATTATTATATTTGTGATTATTAATTAAAAATAATATTGAAAAATCTTATTTCAATAAGAAAATTATCAAATAAAAAAACATGTTAAATTTTCTAATAATAAATCTGACAACTTTTAACAGTAAACTTTTAGAATGATCATATTTTAATAATGTAGATAGATAGATTACGAATATCAATTTATATTAAGATGCCAAATATATTAAGTATTTTAGACTCATAAAAAGTAACTTTCAATATAATTTACAAATATATATATACTATAATAAGACCCATATTTTAAATTACAATATTTAGTTACGTATATACTAAGCTTTTGTTAAAAAATATGTTCTATTATAAAATATTTACTATTGATTAATTGTGGTTATAAATTGAATAGCAGACAAAATTTTAAAGGAAATTGCATCTAATAGCTATCAAACAAATTATAATTAGGTATTTAACTAAAAAAAATGTTGACCATGATATTCAACATATTATATGAAATATATGTCAAAATATCCTTTGTAAATGACCGGTTAACTTCTTTTATTTTTTTTCTTTCTCCTCTTCACAGATCGATGCTATGTTATGACAAATACTTATATTTGTGTCTCTTCTTTTGTTTCTATTTTAGCAACTAATATTTCTGTGTTATCTTCTCCTCCAATGGTGTTTGTTATCGGTAACTGTACTAGAGAAACCAAAAAATAATTGTCTTTATCCTCTTGTTTTTATAGTCTGTTTTTTAGTTATGGAGCTTGTGTTATTGCAGATCCCAGAGTATTATGCAAATATAGTGGTGAAAGTGTTGATGGTGGACCAATCAATATTTATCGTTGTATTAGGAAAAAGAAGAGTATGTAAAAGATGACTTACCGTCCATACTATATTTAGTGAGAATAAATTATAGTATAGTATAATTTAATATTAGAAAATATAGTATATTAATTTCAGCCTTGTATTTTATTTAAAATATTATATTTTATTTTGGAGTTTAGGGTTTAGTGAATATGATTTAAAGTTTAGTATTTAGGGAGAAGGTAGAGATATGATCTACAGTGATACTATATATAGAATTTCTATATTATAACTTTATGTATATAAATAGAATGGACAATGTACTATTCTGTACTATTTGTATAGGGTCTATATTATGTATTGTACATGAAAAATAAAGTCTTTATTTATTTTGTATCATCGTGTTTTTACTGTTGACATCATTATTCTTTTCTGTCATGTTTAAGAAATGAAGTTTATATATGTAGAATTAATTGAGTGATGTTTGTTATATGCGTAATTTGACTCTCCATTATGTTATAAGAATAAAAAAATGATGATTCGTCGACTATATTATATCCAGCGAGAAAGTTTTATTACAGTACAATCATGTTTTTTATAGCCACATATGGTTTGAGGTTTGGGTCAACATTAACTTCTTACATACAAGTATAGATATTTCATAATTTCTCTAATATGTACTATACTATTTATTTTGTTCCATTCTATTTGGGTTTATGGTTGATATTTGAGTTTAGGGTTTAGTATTTATGGTTGGGGTTCGGATAATGTTTAGTATTTAGGGATTTTAAAATAGAGATTTAACCATATACTTTTTCGACGATATGAAATAAAACACTCAATGCATATTTATGAGTTTAATAAACTTGTGGATGGCTCATATTCTTTCATATGGAATATATATTATAGCTTATATTTGGGTTTGAGTTTAGATTGGGATTTAGGGTTTAATATATAAGAGTTAGGGTTTGGATAATGTTTAGTAGTGTGTATTGTGGGTGGGGTTATATCATATACTATTTCAACGATATAGAATAGAACACTTAGTGCATATATATGTGGCCAATAAACGTGTGATGTGGATAGCTTATTTCCATTGAACACATCTTTACATGGTAATGATAAAGTGAAAGGGTATAACCGGATAAATAATAGTATAAATGTTAGTTTTTACATTATGTCAAAATCATTGTCATTTACTTAATTTTCAATTTAAAATTGGTTATTCAGCAAAAAAACCCAAATTTTAATATTGAAAGCAAATTAAGAATATTTCCTTATAAATTATCTTTTAGGCCGCGTTATAAACAAATGATAATTTGTCAAATGACCAAATTTGAGAAGGAAATTAAGTGCAGAGCATTGATTTTGAAATAATGTATCATCTAACAATTTTGCTTTAAGTGCGCCGGTTTTACCCTTGGTACGTACAAGTTGCTTGTTTCTTTATAGATGTAGAGATGAAGTCGACTATTTATGGTGTAGACACCTTTATAAGGTTAATTTGGAGAATTGGAGTTTGATATGACATCCACGTAACTTTTCTCTTCACCGCATATGTTTATCACTATAGATAGTAAATAAGTGAATACAATACAACACTATTTAACTGAAATTTGGTAGGACATCCACATATTATTCTATTTTAGTGATAGTACAACACTCAATTTGCGATGAGAACTAAACATAATAAACCCACCCACAACCGATGACTACTATACCCAAACCCTTACTTAGTCAATTTAAACCTTAGGTAGGAACATATAAACTCAAACACAATCTATAAATTGTTTTCTAATATTTAACACTTGAAGGCACATTTACTTGGTTAGCAGTTTGCATATATTATGTTCTATACAATTTAAGTAGTATAGTAAACCAATCAAACTGAGAAAAGTTACATATTAAACTCACATATAAGGTATACATGTTTACTTTGTTTTTCAATGTTGTATCCATAGTATGGAACGTAAATAGTAAACTCTCTCCACTCGCAAAAATACAACAATACAAGACACACCACTGATTAGTAAAGCTAGCACTAATCAAAGAAGTATAACTCAAATAGAATGTATATAATATGGTTTACTATACTCAAACCCTTACTTGGTAAATCTAAGCCCTATACATGAATTTATAAACCCAAATATAATCTACAAATTATTTTTTCAAGATTAGACACTTCAACACACATTTACTTAATTAGCAGGTTGAATATCTTTTATTCCATACAGTGTAAATAGTATAGGAAACCAATTAAACCAGGAAAAGTTACATATTAGATCCGCCATACTATTTCATATAGAAAGTAGTATACTACCTCTATCTGATCAAGCAAACATTATCACTAAATCTAAACCCCAATAACTGATCTACCTAGACAAACCCCTAATCACTAAATCTAAACCCAAATAACTGAACTATAAACCCAAAAAGATTTTATATAGTACGTTGTCAATTTTTTCAATGTACACAACATGGTATAAAACCTCCGTAAATAGTATAAAATGGATAGTATACTCCATTTACATTACGTAAGCACCATTTACATTACGTAAGCACATCTGTAAAATAGTGTGCAAAAATTAGAGTCGTGGTAAATGAAAAAACATCCATGAACTAGACTTCTTACATTTGTCCAATATTCTCATAGTGATTGTACATAAATAAATGCAATAAAGCGCACATACTATAATACAAAAGTTACACATATATATTGGCCATTCCATTCCACATTCCAATGTAATTATATGGTGTGCCATTTGTGTAGGTAAACAAAACTATGTTCATACTACGATGTAATCTACAGCCGTATACTTTAGGTACAATAAAAAGTGTCTCAACCCAAATAATTTAGAAAATACATGCACTACGAAAAAATGATTTCGTCTATGTTAATACTACAAAGACCTGGACGTCTACAAACACTATAGAGAAGGTATGGACTCTCATCTACATCACTTTCTGAAATTATTAAGCATTCAACATCTCCAACTGATTGTCTTTTAACGCAATCTTGATAAGCTCGATCTAGCGAAAGTTGAAATAGTTATTTACCCATTTCCTACTAAATGGCTTAAATCCAGTTCAAACAAACTATTTGGGAGGCCTAATTCTTCTATTTTGAAACTGCATAATAAAATGAAATAGAAAAATATTAGTTTAATATAGTATAACAAACAAAGAAGGAAAAGAAACAAAAGGACGTAATAAAAATTCATAGTAAAAATGGGTAAGGGATCTAAATGAAGCATATAACTTAAACCATAAAATATCGTTTTTTTTTGGTCAAAAAAAAATCCACAATCCACAAGAGTAAGGGATCTAAATGGGTAAGGGATCTAAAATATCGTTTAGAAACATAATCCACAAGAGTGGTAACTGAAAAATCTATTTAACAATTGCATAATGGAACCTACGAGATGTATACAAAGAGAACCTTAGAATGGCAAGATGGTACATAAGCAACAAGAGTGGTTAAGTAATGTCCAAATTGTGATATACGGTTCTGGCCAGGTAGATGGTGTAGAATAGTATGTTTAGACTCAATATTATTTTAAGAGTAGGCAAAACTGATATCTATTTACACGGACCAGACAATGTATCATGATATTACTATACAACCTATGCTTCTCATAAAAAAAAAACAAATAAAAAGTATGGAACGGAAAATATACAAAATAGAATAGATTTCCGTGCTAGATAGTATAGTAAACAAGAACAACACAAAAACCAATATATATCACGAAGCGAGGTAAAAAGATTTTAAAAAATAATTACGAAGAAAACGTTAGAAACATAAAGATAATGTAGAATTGTTTGTGTACATTCTATACTATGTTCAAGCTTAAGCGAGAGCGATATCCATATAAACATACCCGGACTAAGTAGCATGATTACTATACTACACCTAATCCTCATATAGCAAGACACATAACAAATATATAATGAAATGTACACAAAGTAGAATAGATTTTTTTCCGAACTTATACAGTATAGTAAACAACCATAGCCCAGCAACTAATAGATTTGTCATCTCGATTCGAGGTAAGAAATAGTGAAAAAGACAATTACGAAGAAAATGTAGGGAAACAAAACCGTTTAAATAACAATTAACCCATACTTTTCAAGGGGCAGACTAAGACATACAACCAAAAATCATTGTCAAATTTCTAATAGATGTTAAAATCGTGACCATGAAAACAACAAAAAATCCAAACAAAGTCAGATTCAGAGAAGCCCCAAATCGGTATTTGCAATATGGTAAAGTGTTAAGAAATCTAGGTGTAAATGCGAATCAGCGAGGGTCGACGCAAATCTCTCTGGACCTGTTATTTTCTCATTGCTTCTGTAAATTTTGAAAGTTGTGAACCGACATCGCAGTGGAGATAATATGGGGTGAAACTAGTCAACTTTTCAAATTATTTCTAATAAAATGTTTTTATGTGAAAAATGTGATTTTAAAAGGAACACGACTTACTTTGTAGAACAGTAATTATTAATTTAATATTTTATCTAGCATATATCTCTGGTTTTAAGCAAAAATAATACAATAATATTATATAAAATGTAAGAGAAACCGTAAAAAAATTAGAATAATTGAATAGACAGTAAATTATTAAATTATTGATGGTTATAATGTGTAATTTCTCGGTAAACACAAAAAAAAAAAACGTTAAGACAGAGATATACATACACTTGAAAGTTAAAATTAGATTGGTGAACAGTCTCGAATCTGAGTTTCAGCTTCAAACAGAAATCGCAGAAATACAGAGAGATACATACACTTGAAAGCTTTGTCTGGTTTTCATGGTAACCAAGTTCCTCTCTCTGTAAGAATGAGAGCACTGTGGAGCCACTTGAGTATCATTTCTAATTGCAAACTTCCTCCAAAAATCACCAGATTATCCGCAGCGAATCTAACCTCAAATCGAAATCTATCACCCATGAGTTCAACTGAAGATCCAGAGCTCAGAGATTTTGTAGGGTTCTTAGAATCTCTCAAAAACTACGAGAAATCAGGTGTACCCAAAGGAGCTGGAACTGATTCCCGTGAAGGGTTCGATCTCGGTAGAATGAAACGTCTCATGCTTCGTCTCCAAAACCCTCATCTCCAATACAAGGTTCTTGCTTTCCTCTCTTCCGGTTGATTTAAAGGTTAGAAGTCATATCATCTTCAAAGTTTGAATCTTTCTGTGCTATGCATATCTTGAAGGTTGTTCATGTAGCTGGAACAAAGGGAAAAGGTTCAACATCTGCTTTTCTATCTAATGTCTTACGAGCTGGAGGCTATTCAGTTGGTTGTTATTCTAGGTGAATACTGAGACTATGGACTTACTGTATGAAGTTTGAATCTTTCTTGGTTACTAACATGAGCCCTTTTGTCTTCTGTGTAGCCCACATATTCTGAGTATCAAAGAGCGTATGTCCTGTAATGGACAACCTGTCTCTGCATCCACTCTTAATGATCTTTTCTATTCAATCAAACCCATCATTGAACAGTCTATTCAGGATGAAGATGGTTCCTTGAGTCATTTTGAGGTTACTAGTCAATGCTTCTTTCAGAATCTCTCTACCTTCCACACAGTTTTTGGTTTTCTTATGTAGATATTCCTTTTTGTCAGATTCTCACTGGGATAGCCTTTTCTTTGTTTGCAAAGGAAAATGTGGACATTGCAGTTATAGAGGTTGGCTTTTGTGTAGAAGCTAATCATGTAGTGTAATAAGCTTATGTATTACCACTGTCTCTTATATTTTGATTTGGTATCACCAGGCTGGGCTAGGAGGAGCTCGAGACGCTACAAATGTCATTGAAAGTTCAAATCTTGCTGCATCAGTAATAACAACGATAGGTGAGGAACATATGGCTGCTCTTGGTGGTTCCTTGGAAAGCATAGCAGAGGCCAAGTCTGGTATTACTAAACATGGTCGTCCAGTTAGGTGGCTTTTATGTATTTGCTGTTATAATCATTAGCTTATAAACACATTGATAGATTGAGTTTTATAAAACTTGTAGGTGGTTTTAGGTGGACCGTTTCTTCCTCATATCGAGGATATTCTTCGTTCTAAAGCAGCATTAATGTCGTCACCGGTTGTATTGGCATCTAATATTGGGTCTGGTTCATCAATCAAAGGTATCACCAACAAAAACGGGGTCGGGCTTTTTCAGTTCTGTGACATTGTAATACAAAATGAAAAAGATGAGAAACCAGTAAGTCTCAGAGACTTTTTTATTCTTCTATTTTAAGCAAGAAACTCATTTTTGATTTCAACCATTTGTAATCGCAGGCTATTGAGCTTAGTGATGTAAGTCTACGCATGCTTGGACATCACCAGCTCCAAAATGCTGTTACTGCCACATGTGTATCTCTCTGTCTTCGAGATCAAGGTATGCTACATTTTGAATCTCTCTATACTGTTCATACTAAACTTTCATTACCTTTCTTGATGGGCGATTCAGGATGGTCGAGAGTGACAGATGAAGCTATTCGGATTGGTTTAGAGAATACTCGTTTACTTGGTAGAAGTCAGTTTCTGTCACCAAAAGAAGCCGAGTCTTTACAATTACCTGGAGCAACAGTGCTTCTTGATGGAGGTTTTGATCTCTCTCTACTTTGCTTGAAACTTTGTGGTTAACGATATTCAATCTTTTCTGTCTGTCTTTCAGCTCACACCAAAGAATCTGCGCGAGCTCTAAAGGAGATGATAGAGAAGGATTTTGCAGAGAAGAGATTAGTGTTTGTGGTTGCAATGGCTAGTGACAAAGATTATGTGTCCTTTGCAAAAGAACTTCTCTCAGGTGTGAGACCTGAAGCAGTAGTTTTAACAGAAGCTGACATTGGTGGAGGCAAGGTTAGATCAACCTCTTGTTCGGTTTTGAAGGAATCATGGATAAAAGCTGCTGATGAGTTAGGTTTAGGGCCTGTGGAAGCTTCAGAAGACAAAACTGTGTTTGGTTCTTTAAAGTTTGCGTGTGAGATTCTCAAACACAACACAACCGGTGAAGAAGGAATGGTTATAGTCACAGGTTCACTCCACATTGTATCCTCAGTCTTGGCTTCTCTGCAACATTAACTTTCTTCTATCTTCTGTTCTAATTTGTCACATTTATGATTTTCTTGTAACAAATCTGTTTTATTTGTTACATGGAAAGGAAAACAAAGATATCATTTTTGTTCTTTGACATCTTCATGACCTATAAAACATGATTACTCCAAACTTAGATTTATACCTCATTTCAATTACTCATCTCTTAGTTAAATGCTTTGTGCTTTGAATCTTTTTTGGGACTCGCTAGCTAGAGCTACCAACCTTTCTTGGTTGCTGCCCGAATTTACACACATTTGTCCATGGGAGTCTTATTTTGCTACCAACCTTATATGTAAATTTTCTTATCCCATGAAACTTGACTATCTCATACTTAGGGGTATTAATAACAGGATATTGAATTCGTTAGGGAGGCAGAGCCAATCAAACTCTCTTGTGGGAACCGAAATTTACACTGTCGATTTTAGTGAACGGGAAAAAGTAAAGAATACCTTACTTTCTTGAGGTCCAGATTCTCTGCGAGAGCCCACGATAAGTGACCAAATAAATGCGAAAAATACAAAAAGATAAGAAAACAAATTTAGAAAAATATATCTTTATTTCGAATCTGCGTAAAAGCGTTATGATCATTACAAATATTATAAAAGCTTCGGCTGCAAAATTTGTCAGTAAGTTTCCTAGTTGAGTAGCAGCTCGATAACAAAAGACGAAAAATATACAAAAAATGTTTTGTTAATTTCGGATTGAACCTTATGAAAGGTTGCCTACGTACATCTTTCGAGGATCAAGCCGAACGTAATTCAATTAAAAGATTGAAACAAGAGATCGAACTGCCTATGCGGGTTCATCTAGTAATCGAGTTCCAGTCATATAAACCAAGCTTGTCGAGAGTATAACCTAAGTTTCTAAGTGCAAAGAGTTCTAAGAGTTTTAAAAAATCGTCCATGTGAACTACAAGAAAACAGGTCTTTAACGACTACCCATTTGGTTGTTAGTTGGTCGTAATAGGGGCATTACGACCAGCTAACAACCAATCAAGAATGGTCGTTATCGACTAGTCGTAATCACTTATTCGAGGTACATTGGTCGTAACATTACGACTAATACTATTAGTCGTAAGGTAGATGTATGTGTACGACTAAAAGACTAAGTCGTAAAGTAGATGTAAATATATTAGTCGTAAACGAGAAGTAAAGCATTAGTCGTAAAGTAGAAGTAATATTTAGTTGTTCATTGGTCGTAAATGTACGACTAACTTACATCGTCCGTAGAGGTAAGATAGTCGTAATAGTACGACTAAATTACTTCTTCAGTAGATGTTCATTAGACGTAATTGTACGACCTATTAACATCCGGTTTAAAAATTAATTAATTAATTAAAATTTAAATGAAATTTTGAAAAATATATTTATTTAAAAATTCGAGTAATTTTTTTAAAATTGAAATCATTCATAAAAACATAATATATAACATCCATAAGTTTTTAAGATTCAAAATACAAAAAAATAAAAACCGAAAAAAAAACTAATTAATTGTTTAGGTTGATCTCATTTAAGAGATCAGCTTCTGCTTGAGCTGCACGCCGGTTTAATTCTGCTTGCTCTTCTGGAGTAGGGGTGGGGAGGAAGGTCGGACGAAGAGCCTGCCACTGAGTCATAACCGTAGGGTTGACATTTGGTGTTGTCTCGATAATCATATCGAACATATTCGCCATAGACTTAAACATGTCCTTGTGGGTGGCTATGGTCTGGTTCGCAGATGACAAATCCCTCCGGATCGAGGAGTCTTCTTCGATCCTAACAGCGTATTCCGCTCTCGCCCTCGGAACATCGTTCACACTCCCGACCCCGACCATACGTTCTTTTTTCTTTGGAACATGCTTCATTGAATAAAAAAAATTATTATATGAAAAAAATTATATAATTAAACATAAGTTAAAAAGATTGAATATTTAACCTGCTCAAAAATTCGATCTTGTTCGATGGTGGAAAGCTGGACCGGAGCACCATCCGGATTCTCCTGAGTTAGCTGAGTCTCGACCTCCTGAATCCGATTCTCGACCTCGTTGACGATCTGCTCTGCTCGAGGATGGGAGTAAGTGCCATCGGAATGCTGGTGGGTCGCCTTGTAAATTCGGGCTAGAGATGGTGGTGCTCCTTCCTTGACAGCCTATATTAAACAAACAATTAAATGATTATTTAAATATAAAAAATAAATATGTTAAAAAAATTAAGAAACATCAAAATTTTACTTACAATTTGCAGTGCCCTTTTGGCATGTGGAGTCTGTCCGGAAGTATGCGGTATTGGAAGGTTACCCTCAGCATCACGGGTCAACCGAGACGTAGAGCAAGTCATAGACCTTTTGACTACCTTGGCCGACAGCCAATAAGCCTTCAAGCCATTCCAAACGTCATTGCTGAGGTAGGTTTCCTTTGCGTCATCCCCCAAATACCTCCACTTCTCCTTCCAGTCGCCAACAATATTCTTGAGACGAAGCATGGCTTTGTTGTTGAACTCTTTCTTCACCGTCTCATTAACACCCATAGACCAATTCCATTTTTGCTAAAAAAAATCATGGGAGAAAATTAATTAATTAAACAAATAATTATTTTAAAAATAAAAAAATAAAAAAAATAATATAAAATAAATTTAAAATTAACCGCGAAGCACTTGAACCAAGTAATGCGAACGTGGTCCGGTGTAAGGGTCCAGTTCGGATGAGCATGTCCCACATTATTGTCCGCAACAAACCTTCAAAATTGAAAATCATATAAATTAGACCAATGAGTTAATTAATTGATATATTAATTAATTAATGAAAATTTCATTAAAATTAATTTAAAATATATTACCAAGTCGTGCCGGGTCGTAGAAGTGGATCGAGAATTGGTAAGCCTTCTCGTCCGGGCATCTGGAGAAGGTCTTCAACGGTATATTTTGCATATTTTGAAGTCAGTGGCACCATCAATTCTGGATGAAGAGCTGGTGGAACCGGGGCAGCTGGTGGAACCGGGGCAGCTGGTGGAGCCTGAGGCTGCTGTGAAGCCAGAGGCTGCTGTGGAGGCGGAGGCTGTTGTGGAGCCGGAGGATGATCATACTGAGGCGCCTGCTCTTCATACTGAAAGTATGAATCATCATATTGCGGATACTATGGAGCTTTAGCAGCTTCAGGAGCTGCGGGATCGTATGCATGTGGAGGCACAAATGGAACGCTCGGGATCTGGCTATCCGGAACATTTTCTTGTGCGGAAGATGTGCCGGAGGTAGAAGCTGATGGATCCGACTGACCGAGAAAAGTAGATCTGTAAGTATTTGCAGTCGCACGGGTTCTAAGTCTCTTTCTACCGGTAGGCGTAGTCATATCGTCAATCTGAAAAAAAACATTAATGGTTATATATTAAAAAAAAATCGAATTAAAAATATTAAAATATAATTTACAAGAACCCTAAACTAATTTCAACCGTAAACTTATTCTGACCGTAAACTAATTCCAAACCTAAACTAATTCCAAACCTAACTAATCACCTAACTAACCACCTAACTAACCACCTAACTAACTAAACAAAAAAAAATTACCTAGAGAGAGAATCGACTTGGTTGTTAGAGAGAATGGAGAAAGCAACCAAATGACTTAGTTGGTCGAGTATATATAGAGATTTGGGTGGAGTCGTACACGCGTCGTACATGCACGACTAAAGGGGGACTATTGGTCGTAAATTGATTGTAATATTACGACTAATGTGTGTCTAAAAATATTTACAACCAATTAAAGACTAATATTTTTTTTTAAATTACGACTAAGGAGAGACTATTGGTCGTAAACTAGATGTAAATTTACAACCAATTAGGATCTAATATATGTACGACCAATTAGTGACTGAATTTGTAATTCGGAAAAAAAGAAAAGAGGTTTATCAAAATTTTGATAAACCTCATTTCTAAAAATATTTGATTGATTTGTAAAAAAAATATATATTTGATTAAAATTCAGTTCCTACGGAGAAACTGCAGCATCTAATTCATCTTTTGGAAGATATTTTTAACAATCTTCACATTTTATTAAGTTTATAAAAATGATTTTTTGATTTGAGAAGTAAAAAAAAAGAGGAGAAAATATACGGCAAACACAAATGGAAAGAGACAAAGCAAGACCTACATACGTTCAAACGTACGTATGAAGGTCTTGTAATGCTTATTTCCCCTTGTGATTGCATATATTTCTTCCATTTTTTACAAGATTTCTAACAATCCACTAAAATTATCTAATACTCTTTCTAATCAACTTCTATGATTTGTGAAGAACTTTGGTGGTATTTATAGGAAGATTGTACGACCAATTAGGGACTGAAAGAGCAATTGGTAGTAATCTAGTCGTCATTAAGACTAACCAGTGACTAATAGAGCCAGTGGTAGTACTCCACTTGATGCCACCCAGTTGAACAATGCCGCTTTTGCTTCTGCTGACAATCTGAATATGGGAACCGGAATTTTCCCATTGTTTTTAATATGCAGCTCAATCCTAGAACATAATGCAGGCAAATCCAACCTTGACTTCTTGTTATCTTTTGTCTTCCCCTGGACGTTCAACAAAGTATTGATGATGTTGTCAAAGAAGTTCTTCTCTATATGCATCACATCAAGATTGTGGCACAAAAGTAGATCTTTCCAATATGGAAGTTCCCAAAATACTCTTTTTGTGTCAATTATGTTGCGTCCCATAACCATCAGGCATATTTCCAAGAGTATACCAATTACCCCCTTTCGCAACTGTCTCTACTCCACCATAGTAATCAATTTCCTTCTCGATTTCTACTCCAGATAAATACGGTGGAGTCGTGTCTCGAACAACTCTTTTCGTCCGAAACAATGTCTTGTTCCTGTGGTACGGATGGTTAATGGGAAGAAATCTCCGATGACAATCAAACCAGGACGTCTTCCTACCATTCTTCAGCTGAAATGTGTCTGTGCTTCCCATGCAATAAGGACAAGACAGCCTTCCATGCGTCGTCCAACCCGACAACATCCCGTATGCTGGAAAGTCACTGATAGTCCACAATAGAACTGCTCGCATTGTAAAGTTTGTTTTTGTTGAACAATCATATGTCTCCATGCCTGTTGACCATAATTCCTTCAATTCTTCTATCAACGGTTGTAGAAAAATATCGAGGGACCTCTTTGGATGCTTTGGCCCAAGTATCAATATACTCATGAAAAGCAATTCCTTTTTCCATACACATCTCTGGTGGAAGGTTGTATGGCGTCAAGAAGAGTGGCCAAAGCGAGTATTGTCTTCCCGACATCCCAAACGGACTAAAGCCATCTGTGCAAAGCCCAAGATAAACGTTGCGGGGGTTGCTAGCAAAATCAGGGTACACCGAATTCAAGTGTTTCCACGCCTTTGCATCAGAGGGATGATTCTCTCCTTCCTTCTGAACATGTTCTACATGCCATCTCATCGATGCCGCCGTCTTCTCAGATTGATACAATCTCTTTAGTCTATCCTTAATAGGTAAGTACCACATCCGCTGGTACGGCACCCGATTCTGCCCACGTCCTTGCGGTTTATATCGTGGTTTCTTGCAAAATTTACACTCTAACAATTCGGCATTGTTTCCCCAGTATATCATACAGTTGTCTATACACACATCAATCATCTCCGAAGGTAAGCCAAGACTATGAACAAGTTTCTGAATCTCATAATAAGATTCAGCACACAAGTTATCTTCAGGCAAATACTCTTTAAACAACTCAGCCCATGCATCCATACAAACTTCAGGTAAGTTATGATGAGTTTTGATATTCATCATCCTAGCTGCCAATGATAATTTAGAAAGACCTTCTCTACAACCTTGATAAATTGGCTGATTAGCTGCTGCTAACATTTCATAAAATCTTTTTGCATCCAAGTTAGGGCCCTCTACATTTTTGACCTCCTGATCAATTACTGATGTTGTTTCACGAAATCCGTCGGTAACCATATCATGCATCATATCATGATCTACCAAATTATCTTCTTAAATGACGTTTTCAGAAGGCAAATGTGGCTCATCTCGGTTACGAACATTTTCAACCTGATTACTACAACTACCTTCATTCATATTCTCACCCTCCCCGTGGTTAAACCAGATATAGTAATGCGGGGTAAATCATCTATTTACTATATGTTTCCAAACAGTTTCGCTAGTAGCATACTTTTTATTGTTGCACTTACGACATGGACAAAACATTTTACATGTTTCCTGTGTGAGAGGCGTCTGTCCGGCTTGGTTCATGAATATCTCTGCTCCGTTGAGAAATTCGTCTTTTACTCTTCCTCTTGAATCTTTATGAGCATACATCCAACTCCGAATTTCATAAATATTTCCAGACATTTTTTTCAACTTTTTTTCGTTTTTTTTCTCTTCTTGTTTTTTTTGTGCATCTTAAGAATGAGGGAGAAGGTTATATTTATAGAGAAATTTCGATTTTGGTAGATAGAAATGTTACAACGAATGTACGTTGGATTTCGACTTAACAACTAACAAACAACTAATTTACTCATAAATTAGTCGTAATATAGATGCAAGATATTCGAGGTACGTTAGTCGTACAATTACTCGTAAATTAGTCGTTATGTAGATGCAAAATATTAGAGGTAAGTTAGTCGTACTTTTACATCTATGTTACGACTAAGGTTTAATTTAGTCGTAAAGTAGATGTAACTTTACGACTAGCTTACTACTCAACATATTAGTAGTAATTTTACATCTACATTACGACCAAATCAACCTTAATCGTAACGTGGTCGTAACGTGGATGTAATATTACGACCAATATTTCTGGTCGTAATACCTGGTCGTTAAAGACCTGTTTTCTTGTAGTGGTGCTCCTCGCAGTGGCTCTCTTTATATCTGCTTCCAAGGTCGGCAGTCTTTCCTTTTCTGCCCCCGATTCGAGTTTATCTCTTCGCAGAAATCATCTTATCTTCTCAATCTTCATGATTATCCTAGAAACTTGACATTTGTCTTCTTTTCCATTTATCTTCTGCGGAAGTCAAGTAAACCGTCATTGTAGTTTGGGCTTATTCTCGTCTAAAATCATAAATGGGGGTTTACTGCGTTTTAGACCTTTTTGAATCATCTTTTGATTTAAACGTTTTTACGATTTCTTTCGGAGAGATCGCATTCCCTATGATGTTGGTTTCTATACCGTTGGTTGCATGAAATGGTAAAAGCGATCGTATAGTTAAGATAACAATGGTGTTGAGTTAGCTGTAACCGTTTTATACGATAGTTTTATGAGAAAATAATTCTTTTTTGTTTTTATCACAAAACTTCAACAGAAACTCCGATCAGACAAAATAAGGATAAGTTTGATCAAGACTCGAAGGAGAGGACGAGGTGGTCTCATTGCCTGCTGGCCAAGAAACGTGTTAAGTGTCTCGTCGTCTATGAGAGATGAGCCTTGGAGGCGTGGAGCGTTTCTCGTCGTCACCCATGGCAATTTCAAGTAATTTCTTTGGAGATGTCTAAGCATTTTGCTTCCGGAGTTCCAGTGGCATATAATTTAGAATATATATATATATTAGCATCCATCCAACTAATGCATGTAAGATAGCATAATTGTGTTAATTTTGTTATTATCCACATGTTATCTTAGTGCCATTGTGATCATAAGGATTAAATGATGAAATGAATTTTTTACTCTATCATCCTCATCTTCTCGTTCTGTCCATCCTTCTCATGCCAAGCGTTGTTGCGCTCCTTTTTTGCACTCCCTATGAAGAGTTTCTTTTGGAACCTTAGGGGCCTTAATGGCAATATAAGAAAATCCTCTATTACTAGTTGGATTCAGACTAATAATCCTCTTTTTGGAGGTCTTTTTGAAACACATATTCAACAACCAAATTTACAAGGCATTATGAATTCTACTTTTTCGGGTTGGAGGTTTAAAGCTAATTACTCTGATGAAGCAGCTAATGGTCGAATTGTAGTGGTATGGGATCTCAGGTTATCAGTTCTAATATTCTCTAAATCTCCACAAATGGTTGTGTGTGGAGTTTTTGATCCTCAAACAAAGACCTCGTTTACAGCAAGTATTGTCTATGCGAGGAATCGACCAGACCAGCGCATCTCCTTATGGAATCAGATTTCGGATCTTTCTTCCTCTTCTCCTCTCAACAATACCCCTTGGATTGTTATGGGAGAATTTAATCAAGTATTATCAGTCTCAGAAGTTTATTCCCTCTCACCACCATCCACTTTTTTCAAGGCATGGAGGATTTCAGTACTTTCCTCTCTCAGAGTGGTGTTTTTGATCTTTCATTTCGGGGTTGCAGCTTTACCTGGTTCAATAAGAGTGAAACGAATCCAAAGGCGAGGAAGCTCGACAGAGCTTTAACTAATGAACATTGGTTAGATGTGTTTCCTGAATCTACTGCTCTTTTTGATGTCCCAGGTTCGTCTGACCATTCTCCGTGCTTGATCTCAATGTCTAATGAGTTATCAAAACGAAAGGCGCGGTTTGTTTTCTTCCTTATGTTTACAACCCATCCAGATTTCAAGCATCTGTTATCTGAAGCGTGTTCAAGCCCTACTATTATCTCCTCTCCGATGTTCACGATTTATCAAAAGTTGCGGCTGACAAAGGTCTTCTACAAGTCCTTGAATATATCAGATTTTAGTGATATCCAGCACAGGACCAAAGAAGCTTTCGGAAAACTTCAGGATATTCAAAGTCGTATTTTGCAAGCCCCTACTCAGCAGCTGTTTATTGAGGAAGCTGCAGCAAAAACGTCTTTGGTCTTTTACTCTTCAGCGGAGGTGTCCTTTTTTAAACAAAAGTCCAGAGTCCGATGGCTTAGTGACGGTGATTTAAATACTGGAATTTTCCATAAGTATGTTAAAGTAAATCTGTTGAAGAACATCATATATTTCTTGCGGAATGAAGCCGATCAAATAGTCTGGGATCCTATAATCTTGAAGGAGATGGCTATCAATTATTATGCGGAGCTTTTAGGTACTGAGAATGAGGATGTTTCCCCTCTCTCAGTGAATCAGATTCCAGACATTCACCCTTTTCGCTGCGGAACAGCTCTTAAGTCTTCTCTCTCGACAATCCCTTCAGATGCAGAGATTAAGGCTGCAGTGTTTGCTCTTTCAAATAGTAAGCTCCTAGTCCCGATGGTTTTACAACAGAGTTCTTTACTTCTTCTTGGGAAATTGTAGGATCTGACCTAGTAAAAGCAGTCCAAGATTTTTTTGTTTTCCCGAGCATGCTTCGTCAGTTAAACTCTACCGTCATTGCATTAATTCCAAAGACTCCAGGAGCAGCAAAGCTAACAGAGTTTCGACCCATCTCTCTTTGTTATACAATATACAAAGTCATTTCCAGAATTTTAGGATCAAGGCTGAAATTGATCACTCCCCTTGCTGTCCAGGAGAATCAAGTAGGGTTTGTCAAAGGGAGACTTCTCTGCGAAAATGTCTTACTGGCTTCTGAACTTGTTGTCGATTTTCATAAAAAAGGGCCAGTTTCCAGAGGCTGTCTCTAAATAGACATTTCAAAGGCTTATGATAATGTCAGCTGGCATTTTATTTTAAATATTCTTCAAGCCTTTGGTCTTTCCTCTACTTTCATCCAATGGATTCGAGTTTGTATTACCTCTCCATATTACTATGTCTGCTTCAATGGGGAACTTGTTGGATTCTTTCAAGGCAAGAAAGGGCTTCGCCAATGAGATCTGATCTCCTCTTCATTATTTTTTATTGCCATGGAAATTTTATCAAAGCTTCTGGATAGTGCTGTAACTGCAGATTTATTCAAACCTCACCCGAAGTGCATTCTTCCTTTGATAACTCATTTGAGCTTCGCTGATGATATGCTGATCTTCTTTGATGGATCAGAGAGCTCGCTCAGCGCTATTTTATTAGTGCTTAAAGAGTTTTACAAAATTTCGGGGTTGGGGTTGAATTTTAAGAAGAGCTGTCTTTTTCTAGACGGGGCAGACCAACAGATCTCAAAGTCTCTTGCTGATAAATTTGGAATCTCACAGAGATCACTTCCAGTGAAATATCTTGGGTTGCCTCTACTTCCACATAATCTTCGAAAGCATGATTATCAACCTTTATTAGATAAAGTGAGAGCCCGCATCTCTTCATGGACAATTCGTAGGCTTTCTTTTGCAGGAAGGGTTGAGCTTCTTAGCTCTGTTCTCTTTAGTATGTTCAAATTTTGGGCAGCAGTTTTCCCGATCCCAAAGGCTTGCATTAATGAAATAGAAAAGATTTGTAACGCCTTCCTTTGGTCTGGGTCATCTTCATCGGCACACAGAGCAAAGGTGTCTTGGGAGACTGTCTGCAGTCCCAAAGAATCTGGAGGACTTGGCCTTCGTAGGCTAGCTAATACCAACCAAGTCTACAGTCTCAAATTGATATGGCTCATGTTTGCTTTGACTGGATCATTATGGGTGGTTTGGGTGAAAGAGAACCTAATTGGTGATAAATTCTTTTGGGTTGACAATTTTAAAGGGACAGGTTCCTCGATATGGAGGCGGCTTATGACTCTTAGAGATATAGCTAGACCTCGCATCTCATGTCAGGCTCAGTCTGGGAGGAATGCCTCCTTTTGGTTTGATGATTGGACAGGTCTAGGACCTCTTCTTGATCTCACGGGGGCTAATGGCCCGCGAGTTTCAGGTATTCAAAAATCAGCTTTGGTGGTAGATGCTGTTCAGTCAGGTCAGTGGAGGCTACCTCGTGGGAGACATCCTATCATTCTCCTCCTTCGGCGGTGCCTGATACAAGCTCTACCGAATTAGACATATTTCGTTGGAAGAATTCTCCTTTATCCCTCCAGGCCGTTTCTCTTCCTCTGCCACTTGGTCTTCTCTGCAACCTATTCATCCTCAAGTGTCTTGGTTTAAAGCTGTCTCGCCAAAGCAAAGGATTCCAAAGCATGCTTTTCTCTTGTGGGTTGTGAAGCACAATAGGTTGCCCACCAGAGATAGGATGAGAGGTTGGGGAACTAATGTTCCAAGCGATTTTCTTCTGTGCTCTGCTCATGCTGAATCACGTGATCACCTGTTCTTTCAATGTACTTTCTCAGAAGAGGTTTGGCTTGCGTTCTTTAGACACGGTTTGCTGCATCCTCCGTCCACTTTCAGTGACATCACTTCCTGGATTCAAAGACAAAATCCCAACAAAAAGCTCAAATCTATATGCAGTCTTGTCTTCCAAGCAGTAATGTACCTGATATGGAGATAGAGGAATTCTTGGTTGCACTCTTCTCCCAACAGATCAGTCAATATTCTAATCAAGGAGATTCAGTTACTTCTTAGAGCAAAGTTGTATGGACTAGACATTCGACCTTCTCTGCTATTACGCTCTTCTTCCACAACGCGAGAATCTTACCTTCACACTTGGTTCCAATTTATCCAAAATTTAATAGTTGGGTTCATTTTGTTCGGTTGCTTGTGTTTTAGTTCATCTCTGTATTCTGTTTATTATTTTTTTGTATTCCTAAATGGTGTCTCTTTTGGAGGAGAAGAAGAAGATAAATAAAATTAATATTAAAAAAAAGAAGACCAAATTCCAACAATGAGAAGTTCCAGGGACTCGGTCAAAAATAAGAGACTTACTTGAAGGCTTCTAAAAAGGTTGTAGAGAACTTGATCAACCGAAAGAAGGTTGAAATTACATCAAATCTAGAGACCACACATGAAGAGTTTCTTAAAAACCACATAACAAACAAGATAACTCGAACCACCAAGTTGTAAAGACTTATCAAGAAGCATAGAGTATGAAGAAAGGTCAAAATACATGCACAAGCAATTGGGTCATTGGAGTAACAGTGCACTGAGGGAGGCTTCTGTGTAAACTGGTCATTCCTGCACCATTGTCGGGTTTCTTGGCTCACATCGGTGGGTTGGTCTACAGTCCAATTTGCTGGATTAGAAGAACGATGTCAGGATGTGGCTCACACCACACCACCTTATGCTCTGGCTTGCATTTACTTTTGAAGTCGAGCCGAATAAGTATGATTCCTTGTGTTCTTAGAACTAGCCAAGTGGCACCTCTAAAGATCTTTGGAACGGTGTAGTTGTTAGACGCTATCGGGGATTCAGGTTCTCCATCTCATGGTGGTGGTTTGTGAGGCTCGAGCTTCCTCGACTAGTATCGGTTAAGCTGCACGAGAACGATATCATACATTTTAAAAAAATTGATTTGAAGTCTTCTTCATGAACAGATCTGAAAAGATTGATTTCATACATTGAACTTGTGAGATAATTTGCTTACATTCTTCAAATACACAAAATTCACCACAAAAATGACACACTCATTAATGACCAAGAATCATGACATCAATGTCTCTATGAAACTTACAAAGTTTGGAACTAAAATCTTGGTTTTTGGATGAATTTAAAGAGAAAATGAAAGAAATGTGATTTAATTACATAAGAAATGAGACAGGAAGAGAAAAATCAAAATTTCGGTGCATTAAAAGCTTCAAATTGTTGTACATGGTGGTTGTTGTATTGATGACAATGATAATATTGGAAATACTTGGTGAAGATGAGGATGATAGAGTAAAACACTCATTTTCTAAAAAAAATGGCATTTTCGTGATAACTCGAACTTCTAAGATGAATAAGACAAATGAAATTTGCAAAAAAAAAACTTGGGTTACTTTTAAGGTTGACCTGAAATTTTGGGCATATTTACAAAACATTCTAAAATAATATTTAGAATAGTCAATTTATATAATAAAAATACAAAGTTAATAAATTTTAAATTTAATTATAAATACTTAAGTTAATAAAATTTAAAGTATAATTAATCAGATTAGAGTTTATAATATAGAAGATTAAGAAATATCCTAAACCCCATGACATGTATATCTTGCTCTGCCTAGAATAGAGAATATGTGTGTTTGTGGCAATGAAAAATACGAACAATATCTCTTCATGTAGCAACCATGTTTATAAATATGACAAATGCATTAGGTTATATATGCTCTTTATGTATTAGAATTGCAGGAAAGGTTAAAAGATAACTGACTACTCACAGATTTGATTTGTGGCTATGGGAAGCTTTGTGTTCCCTGTGAGTATCCTTTTCATCTGGTGATGCATATTTTCCTTTAGACTTTTATGGTTTGTGATTTATTTTTGAACACAATGAGGACAGAGGAAATGATGAACACAACTAAGCAGAAGTTCACACCATTCCTACTGAAAACCAAATTGCAAAGCCCATATGGCCATATGAGAGAGTAAGTACAGCAAACCGGATGTGGAAAGGAAACAACCAACTGATTAGTCTAATGCCAATGATTAGGTAGACAACTTTCTAAAACTTTGTGTTTGTTGTTAACTTGTTATTGTTGTTGTTTCAGGTCGTTCTTTGACTATTGAAGAGAAGCTGGAGTAACTGCAGCTATATCCTCGTACTTTTCAGGTTAAGAAAGCTCCAGGCTACTTTTGTTTCTGGAGTATGATGAGATCATCTACACATTGATGGTAAGCATATCAAACGCCGAATATATATATATGCTTAAGAGGAATAAGTTGATTTGAAAAGAGGTGTGAACATAAGCAGAGAGAAGATAGGCATCATAAAGATGATGTTTCCACCAACATTCCAAAACAAGTATGGTTTGTGTGCATTATGATATACACATATCAACTGAATTTATATGCATGGAAGCTTGTCACGAAATAAAAGCTAAGGTGACACACTTGTTCTTCCAAAGTCTTTAGGATAGGTTAATGTAAAGTATAATAAAATATGATATATTATTGTGTTGTCTATTAATGACTTACAAGAGAGTTGTATATATACACAAGATTTAGACCTATCACAACTAGGAATATAACTTATCTAAATCTTATGATATATATCTAAATCAGCTAATCCTTATCACAATAGAATTTATATAATAATCTTTGGTTTGAGCTTCACTTCATAATCGGACTTCAACAGTCCATAACAGTTGGTTAGCAAGATACACATCTTGCTCTCTAATATCTCTCTAATAGTTACAAACAAAGAATGACTTTGGTCACAGATGGTCATGCATGATGTTCACAAAAGAAACCAACATTGTTCCACTTTCGGAAGAGAAAACTGAACTACTTTAGTAAACAAGTTAAAAACCAGCATAGCAATACGTGGATGTCATATAAAATATCAAGACTTGGGTAGACAATGCATAAATAAATGTGAAAATATAATCATAAACCCCTCTATCCCTGATAACTAAATGCCTTATTAGTTTGAACCCAAGTCGGAACATAACCTAGGATAAATTGGTAAGAGTTTCCTGCACCATGATGATTCACTTCCACATATCTATCCTCTGCAACAATTTGTAACATGTTGCGGACACCCGCAGACACTACAACTTTGTTCTGCTCTTCGGCCACGAAACTTATCCCATGAAAACCTTGTAATTGGGTTTGTATGTTAGGAACTTGGTCCATGACATGATTCTGGTATATGTAGTCTCAGCGATCCATACATCTAATGGTTCGCTGTATAAACAGGTTAGTAGACAGAGTATCTCTTCTCTAACAACTGATAAAGACGCAACATATGATAAAGACGGATCAAACTGATTAGGAAGAGAATGACTTTGGAATATTTCTGTCGAGAAATCAAAACTTATTAAAAGGTTATATTTTGTATTTTGGTGTCTACTAGTACTAGTAGTACCAACCCAGTAATGACGTCGCAATCCTGGTATGCAAAAATCCTTAGTCACACCAACAACCCTCCAAGAATTAGAGCAAAACTCATACACTTGGTATTCATATGTGATCCAGGAATCTTGTAAAAGAGAGCGCATTCTCAAGATTTTATACTTATTGCATGAAGTTTTACCGAGGGCATAGATGTCGTAGGATCTATTGTCGATCCATCTGGTTTCCTCTGTACACTGATTCCACACAACAAACAAGTCTGCTGTTGTCTTCAGTGGTGCATAGCAATAAGCCTTCGCAGTGAAAGACACCTATATCAACTTGTTTTGAAGCATTACAAAGAGGATCTTTTAGTCTGAATTGACTTGTTACCTTTACAGGTGCAGCAACCAAGTTGTTGTTGTTTCGAAGATCGAGGTTCACTAAGAAAACACTAGAATTAATCAGCATGATAAATAGAGTGTGCCTTGGTGCATAAGTAAAGTGCTTCTTGGCAAACTTCGCATCTTTGAACAAAGCATTCCACCTTTTGGATATAGATCGGAGTCTTGTTAGAGATATTGCTGGAACCCTAGAAAGTATCTCTTCTATCAAGTCTTCAGGAAGAGATATTGCGCTTCTCATCTTCAGAAGAGTATCGTGATTAGAAAGTTAGGGTGGAATAAGAAGCAAGCAATCCAGGAGGAATGCAGAGAAAGAGAGCGACGAAGACAGACTCTTTGTACCCCTAGTTAACATTTGTGTTTAGAAGATCAAATTCGACACATACCTATAAGGTTATAACAATAACTCAACCTTTTTAGTTATTTAGGATATTCAGATAGGGATGTCAATCTGGTCCGGCCAGTAAAAAATTTAGACTTATATTTCAAGATTCGACCCGAAAGGACTATACGGCTTTTTGGGCTTTGGGACTTTTAAAAAGATAAATTAAAATTGAATGCATGAAGTTTAGTACCAAAAATAAATTTAATCCCAAGTTTAAATAATAATTCTTTTGTTAATAGAATCTGAAACAAAAATAACGCAATGAACCGAATAAACAGTAATATCGAACAGAAATAAAACAAAACTAGATCTTGACCCGCCCGACTGGGCGGGTGTTTTCTTTGACAATAATAATTATCAACTTTACTTAATTATAAAATATTGGGTTTTATAAAGTATGATCAAAGTTCTTTGCTATCATATGATTGTTATTGTATTTAATGCACTTGGAACACCATGAAAAAAACGAATACTTTAGTATATATGTCTTTCATTGTATATTTGAAATAACTTGTTAATATATATTAAAATATATTTAGCATATCTAATGATAAAACAATTTTAAAATATACTTCACGATCGTAGGTTGTTATGGAAAAACATTTAAAAGCATAAATAATTGTAGATTTTGGCAGATCTAATCAGTTAAATTTTTTGTTTTTCATATCTTTGCATATATATATTTGCGTGGGGAAAAAGATTGTGATCTTGTTTTAAATGAACATATATTCTTGGGATCGTGGATTTAATGAGGAGAAAACTCCCAGCGAAATAAATATATACGATCCTTAAAAAAAGGTAACTTAGTCCAATATAGTAGAATATTCCTCTTTGTTATGTTTGTATCCAAACAACTATCTTTTTTAACTTTGCTATTCTTATATCCAAACAAAATCCTAAAGTACTTCTACTTTAATAAGATAGATGTTGATAAAAAAATTATTTGTACATAATATTATATTAAAAATGTATAACTTGATGCAATTTGATGTAATTGTATTATTCATATATTAACTTTTTTTTTGTTAATTTATTTTGAAATGAAACAACATACTAAAATTTTTAATTATCAATATATAAATATTGATTTAGTTATATAAACTTTGGAATTGTAATTATTTAATTTAAATTTATTTTAAATGCAGTAGCAGAATCTGTAAATAAAAAAATATAAAAATAAAATATTTAATTTATTGTAAATGTAAAGGCTAAGTTTGTAAATAAAAGAAATTATTTTTAATACTGCTATCCATGTATCCAAACAATCCTCACTATCCATGTTTCCAAACAAAATCCTAAAGTACTTCTACTTTAATAAGATAGATTCTTTCAACTCTTCGTAATAAAAATTGTAAGATCAAAACCATAATGTTTATCAATGACTTTCACATTCTCATCGTCATCAAAAATTATATATAAAATATAAAATTTTGACATATATCAATATAAAATAAATTTATATAAATAATAAATATCAATAGGTTAGCTATATTTCGGAAACTAAATCATTCCAACCAAGTAAGTATAAAAATCAATGCTTCAACATATTTTGGTAAGAGACGATTTTTAAATTTGTTGAAAAAATGAGCACCAATGCTAAAACTAGACTTTGGCCTTACTATAGTTCTCAGAATTCTATATTTATTTAAAACATGAACACTAATTTTATATTTGTTTAAGAAATGAAGACCAATGCTAAATAACTAAATAAATTAAAATATAAGCTTTGAAATTTTTGGGCCAGCCCTACCCAAACGGACTTAAGCCCAAAACAGTTAAAGTTCAAATGGACTAAGCCCGAAAGCTCATAATGTTTTTGAGCTTATATAGTTAAGCCAAAATAAGCTAATTTATAGGACTTGATGGACTCGTACTAGCCCTAATTGACATGTCTACATTCAAATAAATACAAACATGTGTTCGATTGGCTTATTGATGGCCTAGTTTTATTGTTTGCCATTTAAAAATAAATTTATGGTAAATAAATAAAATCTCATCAATAATACTAATTTTCTTTTTTTAAAAAAAAATCTCATTAATATTACTTTTTTGAAGAAAATTATTAATCATTTTTTTTATAAATTACTTGTGTTATACCCTTTATTGAATCCTGATTTTTGTAGATAATTTTTCATGTATTACTCCATTTATTTCTTTAAAATGGAGTAATTCCATTATAGAGTTGAGTTCCTTCCCATTTTATTTTATTTTGAAATCAATAGAAGGATTAAGTAAAAATAAACTTATAACTCTATTTAGAGGAATACCTTAAGATAGACCTAAAAAAATTTTGTCACCAAAATAAAGCTTAAGGAGAAAAATGATCACAATAAAATTTATTAAAGGGTGTAAATATACATTCATATCCAATGAGTTCATTAATCTAGACTTAGAGTTTATAGTTATGAGTAGAATTTTGGAAATGAGACCTAAAATTAAAAAAAAAAAATCTAAATAAAAAATCTATTTTGATCATTTGTTTTTGAAGTTTAATTTTGTGACAAAAAGTTTTGAAAGGTTTATATGAGAGATTTGCCCCTCTATTTATGTAATAATCTCATCTTTTATTCAATTATAAATCAAAGATAAAGTAGGATTACAACTGAATTTATTCGGAATTTTAGTATAGAGTGGGTAATGGAGATGCTCATCGCATGAGATGACTAGAGTAAACTTGGACATTAAGGGGATATTTGTTTCATCATTTGTCATCTACATCTAGGTAATCAATTTATATATTCATTCAATTGATCTATCCAGATATTATTAGGACTGTTTGTTTATCCATCCAAATGGATCATTTAGATAAATCATCTAAATGAACTTATGTTTGTTTCTTTATCTCTATCTCCATTTAGGTGAATTTAGTACACAAATTACTAATATACTTTTGTTTAGATTTAATCATTTTTACTTTTATTTCACTATATTAATTTTGAGTAACTATCTAAATATAACTATTTTAAAATATGGTTTGACGAGAAATATCATTTTGTTAGTTAGCGGAAAATACATATTCACGCTTTCGGTGGAAAAACATGTTTTGCGATTTTAGCGGAAAAACACGTTTTTGCGGTTTTTATGGGAAAACACGTTTATGGTCTTTGCGGGAAAACATGTTTTACGGTTTTGGCGGGAAAACGTGTTTTTATGGTTCTGGCAGGAAAACGGGTTTTGGCGGGAAAACGTGTTTTGGCAAGAAAACACGTTTTATTTTGCGGTTTTGGCGGAAGAACACATTTTGGCAGTTTTGGCGAGAAAACGCGTTTTTTACGATTTTGATGGGAAAACGTGTTTTTATGATTTTGGCGGGAAAACATGTTTTGCGGTTTTTGCGAAAAAAAAAACGCATTTTACGATTTTGGCGGGAAAACATGTTTTTACGGTTTTGGCGAGAAAACGTTTTTTTGCAGTTTTGGTGAGAAAATGCGTTTTTGCGGTTTTGGCGAGAAAACACGTTTTTGCGGGTTTTGGCGGGAAAACACGTTCAACTCTCGTTTGTGGGAAAACGCGTTTTTACGGCTTTGGCGAGAAAACATGTTTTGCGGGAAAACGCCTTTTATGGTTTTGCAGTAAAACATGTTTTTGTGGTTTGGCACTAAAAAACATTTTTGCGGTTTTTGGTAGGAAACTGTTTTTTTGCTATTTTTACAGAAAAATGCGTTTTTTCTGTGTTTGGCGGAAAAATATTTTTTGTGGTTTTAACGGAAAAATATATTTTTTATATTAGTGGAAAAATGCGGTTTTGTCATTTTTCGTGAGTACCAAAATGATGTTAGATTTAAGCTTATAATTTGTTAAATGTGTAAGAGATATAATAGACATTATACCATTTTGACAGAAACATCTCAATCCAGACGGTCCAAATTGGTTGAGTTAGATGAACTTTGAAATTAAGGCTAAAAATTTTAAAGTCACTTAGATAAATCATCGAGATGGATTGTACTTTTAGCGCTTAAACAAAAAAAAACTCACATATACATCGGGATGACTCATCTGGATGGTGAAACAAAGAAACGCTAACACAAACAAGACGCACGCCAAGTGATGAGTCGATGTTTGTCAAATCTAAATATGACTGTTGGTCTTCTTGTCCTTTTCAGGTGAAGGAAGCTCCAAGCTACTTCTGTCTGCGCAATCTGTTTATTATGAGATCATATGGAAGCAGCAACGATCACCCCCATTTTTTTTGCAGTTTGATTAATACTTTAAAATCACTATACATTTTTTGGACGAACCACAAAGATTTTGCTTAATGCTTACAGAAAAAATACATAAAGAAATCTATATAAAAGGGAAAATTTGAACTGAAAACAGTTGTTTCCATATCGTCCGGCACTAGAGCAAAGCAGTCTTGGTTTCTGAGATCAGGTTTAGGCTTTGCTGAACGAAGCTGAATATGCACAAGAGAATGATCCACAAATCTAACTTGTCACTATCTTATTTTGCTTTGCTTTCATGAGATCCTGACGAAGAAACAGAAAGAGCAACACTTCTTTATCCCTGTAACACAACACAGTTTTTAGTTAGATTTTGATGAGTAAATGGCAATGAGACTGATTAGTGGACTCACGGGTTTTAGCGATGAATCTGAAGAAGAACGAATGAGAAGCAATAAAGAGGAAGAGCGATGGCGATCCCAGCTATGAAGTTACAGAAGAGACGTTTGTTGTCTTTTGTGGGTACAAAAACCGTCTTGAGTGTGTTGGTTAGTTCAAAGAGACGGTGAGATACCTAAAGAAGAAGAACACAAAGAGATGTATCAGAATGTCTGGTAATAGAAAAGAAAGGGATAGAAGAAGTTTTAATTTCTTACAAGGACGTATATCGCAGTTGTGAGCATAAAATTAAGCATAGGGTATCCCGGAATAATAGAGAGAAGCCACTTTGGTTGCCCATCAGGCATGTTTGATCTGAAAATTGGTGCAACATATGATTGTAAGATTTGAATCAACAAGAGATTATGTTTACGGGAAAACAAGAGTTAAGCTGTGGAAAACAAACCTTAGCCATATATGAAACTGGGAAATGTAAGTCTCTAAAGTGATCTTGCCAAGCCATCTGCGCAGAGATATGTAAAAGTGTATTACATGGTTATGAGCCAAGCTTAACAAACCGGGAGTTAAGTTAAATGCAACTGCAAGTTTTACTCACGCGAAGAGAGTCAATGAGACACTTCGAAGCTGGTGAGTGAAATTCCTGAGGCATATGTAAACACTGGATCCAAGGCAACCAAATGACGAGTCATGTTTTAGTTTCAGCAATTAAGATAAGTAAAGGATATATTGACAAACTAGAGGATTAATGCACATACGTTATGGGGATCCAAGATGTGTATGGGTGATACATGTTGTAACTGGTCTTGTCCAGCTTGTAGATACACTCATACCACACGTAGCCAACCTAAAATGTGAGCATGCGAGAAAAACATATCAATGTGTATAAATTGGATGATGCTATCATTAAGATAAAATAGATGACCGAGATGACTTACAAACACGGCAATAGTAACAATGGCTGTCTTGATGGATAATCTTTTCTTCGTTTCACAATCCTCTAACTTCTCCATCCATCTCTCCACCTAGAGAATGATTTCAGTTTTGAAGTTATTAAACCAACACTGCACGAAATAAAAAGAAACTAAAAGTGAGTCTATATTCTAGAGCTTACAGTTGGATGGAAATAGGCATAAATCATGCCAATGATCCATATGTAGCGATCTAGCCCTGATCTGAAGTGCCATTCATGTAACCGATGAAGATCAGGCTTAGCAGGGTCACTGTAACCTGCATTTATTCACACGTAATTTCCAAAAATTAAAAAAAAAAAAACATTTGGTTCCATGTGGAGTACATGATCAGATCCAGAGAAGTTAATCACCTAGCAAGAATGTTAACGGACTCCAGAATATTTTAAAAGCTCCAGGAATTTCCCACATCAGAAAGACAACTAGGAAACATGAAAATATCTTCAGAGCCATCACTGATCCAACTTCATTGTACTTGCTGAAGATACCAAGAGCTCCGTACACCATTAGGGTGAAGAGAGTGTGCATTGGACAGATGTAATACAACATATAGTCGTTGTTGAGAACAATACAGCAAAATGCTACAAAGAAGTTCAGCCTCCACATCATCTGTAAGAGAACCAAGATTTTAGATGCAGAGGATAAAAAGTACAATGAGGAGAGTGAATTGTAGCACCTGCGCAAAACGTGCAACGGAGAAATCCTTTCTGATGTAGTAGTAGGAGAAGTTTCCAAAACCAGTCATCCACACATAAGCAGCAATAAAGATACGGATTGCATTGTATATCTCAGCCGCAGCAAAGTAGTGATACATTAAGAATAAAACCTGTTGAAAATTAAGACATTAGAAACCGAACAAAAGAAAGGCAAGGATCATGGTAGCCAATATTAAGAACAACTAGCCTGCATCCATCCTTTCCACTCTTCAGTCTGGTGGCGATTAAGGTAGAGAATGGATTTTCCACTAATGGGTGACTTGTCATTGTGCTTTCTGAGAGATGTCATGGCTGATACTATGATGAGAAGAACGTATAGAAAAATGAAAAGGTCGCGGTTGTAATTCTGTGAAAGGAAACCAAGTAGTATGAGCAAAAGCATTCAAATACTGAAGTAGATATATTCTTTCAAGGATTTTAAGATACAAATCCGGTGGGTACCTTGGTTGAATCTCCAAGCAATTCCGTACGGTCACAGATATAGAAATATATTAAGAGTGCACCAAACTCCGACCTATGTATGATTGTGACTGTTAACATAAGGTAGTAAACAGAGATATTATCACTTGTTGAGGTTATTTTCAATTACATTGCTCTCAAGGTCGCTCGGTGTTCCAGCAAAAACGAATCTTCCATACTCAAGAACCTGTGATTCAGTAAGTAATAAAAAATCTAGCATGAGAACTCCTGGAGATTACTTGTAATAAAAAAAGATAATGAGGTAGAAGAACCAACCTGATTATGTTTGTTTTGATGGATGAGTTATGAAACCTTACAGATGCAGATCGAGCAAGACCTCCCTCCAATAAATCAGCTTTGTCATCATCTTTCTCTGCTACACCTTCTAACTCAACCAGATTATTATCCGAGTGACTGTATCAAAAGAATGCAACTCCAATCAAAAACTAAACTCAAAGAGAGGAAGACAAGAACAACAACCAACAACGTTACTGCAAGAAGAACTTACGGTTTAAAGGGAACCAGATACTTCCTGTACTCAAGTAGCTCCGAGTAAATCCAACCGATAAATATTGGGATCACTCCAAGCAGAAAAGATACCTACAAATTTTCACTCAAAGGTTAAACTTTTGCACTTAAAGACTCCATCTTTATGTGGCAAGACCTCAACAAATTGTACCTGACCCGGCGTAATCGGTCCCGGATCCACCATTGTCGAGGATCTCAGGGAATTGAAATTACCGGAGATCGAGATATCTGTATTCGACGAAGGAAGAAGACGATGACGGGTGTGATGTCTCTCTACTGTAATAAATAACAGAGTTTGCTTGAAGAAGAGAGAATGTCGTTGGGGGAGCCGTCGTTTTCGATCGCCGGCGATTGATTTTTCCGAGCGGTCGTTGATGTTCGGCGTACTGGTTACGGACAGTGACTCCGCATTTTTATTATTTTTTCGTGTCCACTCACAATGCTCCTTCCATTTATTATTTTATTTCTTTTTAAAACTAAATTATCTTTTTTTTTGTCGACAAAAATAAATTATCTCTATTCACTTCAGTCTTTTATTCTAAAATAAGTTTTTAAATTTACATATTTAAAAATATATATATATATCATTTTTTATTAGATAAAAGCATTTCTTTATCAAAAATATTTATCTATTTAGATTTTATAAATGTATTTTGAGTCAAATATAAAAATAAGTTGAATGTATCATATGATACCTAGGTGATTATTGTTTACATAGGTTTTAGATTTTGGTTTTTGGTTTCTGGTTTTTAGATTTTGGTTTTTAGATTTTAGTTTTTGATTTTTGGTTTTTGATTTTGCAGTAAATTTCAGTTTTTTTGAAAAACATGAATGGTTGTTCTAGATTTTGGTTTTTAGTTTTTGGATTTTGCTTTTAAAAATAATAAAATGAAAATATTATTTAAAATAAAATTTTTATTTTTGCAAAATAATAAAAGATAAAAATTAACATCAAACCATATAAAATTATTTAATAAAATTATTTGTAAATAAAAAATGCAAATACAAAATAAAATTATCAAAAATCACCTATTGATGCAGATATCCGAAAAATATATATATTTATTAATATTTAACTATAAAATTTAATTATATGTGTAGAATTTTACTATATATGCAAAAACATTATGTAAAATTTATAATAAAATAATATTTAAAAAAATTTATTAATATTTATAAAGTTGTGACAAATCTAAATCTACACATGATATAGTAAATAAATAATAGTTAAATCTTTTTTCAATAAAAAATGAAAAGGAAAAAAATTATATTATTAAACCATTGTATATAAAATTAATAGATAAAAATTTTAAAATACAAAACTAAATTAAAGTGTGAAAAAATTACAATACATATAATTAAAGAATTCACTATGAATTTATGTTACAAAACACTGATAAAAACATAACAAATTAATTAACAACTTCAATTGTTTAGAAGAGTAATGTCGGTAAACTCCAAAAGATTAAAAATAAAATAAAAATATTTTATTAATATAGGTTATTTTGTAATTTTAGAATTTAAATTTAAATGATGGAGAATTTTTTTGTTGATTCTTACTAATTTGGAATAGCTAATATTTTATCACTAATATCTTATTATTTATTTATATTATATTAATGTAGAAATATAGAAATACTAATATCTCAACAAAAAGAAAAAAAAACTAAAAAATTTACGTACATTGCTTAAGGAAACCAAGAAAATGTAGTTTTTAGTTTTTGCTAAGAAGTAGGTAGTTATTTCAAAATCTGGTTTCCCTAAATTTTAGGGAATCTATTTTCCAAAAATCTTGATTGGTAAAAAAATAGTTTTTAGAAAAACAAAAACCAAAATCTATCTTAGTCCATATACATTGCATGTATATAATTACAGAAATGACAAAATGTTTGATGGAAATGACAAAACTAAGTAGTTCTCTCTCTTAATAATCACAAATCCTGATTTGCCAAATCGATTCCTCGAGAATCGAACATGGTCTAGTTAATAGTTTTGGATGGAGTCATAGGTATCATGAATCGTTTAGATTACAAAATTATCGTAGAAGCCTCTCGACTCTATATGCAAAGATTCAAGAATTACTTTAGACAGTACCGTATTTGTAGGATAAATATTTCGACTAGACACACATTGTCCAATTTTGGTAAATATGATTTAAAATCTAGTGGACTTGTTGACATTTTCCTCAATTTTACTTTATTTTTGCCTTTTAAAATTGTTTTACAGTGTTTAGTAAAGCTCATATGCCTAGGATTAGGATTCATAATTTTCATGCTAACTCTTTAGCTAGAAATGTTAGAACACAAAATGAATTTTTTCATATAAGTTAGGCATGACCAGATAGAATTATTTTCAAAAACATATATTGTTGACTAAACTTTGATGTAACAGAAAAGATAATGACAAAAAACAACAAATATATATATATATATATATATATATATGTGTGTGTGTGAGATACCAACCAAGCAGTCATTAAACATTCATAAAACATATTGTGCCATGTATAATTTAAGGTCCGAATGGTAATATATGCAACAATTGAAGTGCGGTTTTAACAATAACAAAACATATATATATGGGCAGAGCCGTGCTTACTTGAGAAAAAAAGAAACACTCGCTTAGGGCAACATTTTTTTTACAAAAATTAGTTAAAAGCATTTCTTATATAAAATAACTATGACATGCAATCTCGTTACTTCTATAGGTAAGCAGAAAATTAAATTAAAATGAGAACATTGTGTCTAAGAAATCAATTACAAAATATGGAAACAATTGTTAATTGCTAAGAAAATTGTGTAAATAAAAAGAATTCCCTACAAATTATAGATGGCAAAATATGTTTTTTTCCTATGAGTCTCTCACACTAAACTACAATAACATTTGTTATTTGTAGATATATGTTCATAAGTTTTATAAAAAAATATTGCTTAGGGCAGCTGGAGGTGCTCGCACGGCTCTGTATATGGGGTTGTTGCAGAAGTGCTCTTATGGATTTTTGCTTTAAATTTGAAGTCGTAGATTTTATGGCTTTAACTTTAAAATTTATTGCTGTAGAATTATTTCAAAGTTTTAAAAGCACTAAACATATACACTGTATAAAAACTGATTTCTAAAGCCAATATATTTCATTTAAAATATTTTGGAATGTAGCTTTAGATTTTATTATTAGAGCTTGATTGCTTCGGTTCTATTGCTGTAGAGAGAATTGAGGTTGTGTATAACATTAACAGTCATCATCAATCATCGTTTATATTTAGAGATTTCTGTTATTATTAAATATGGTGAGGTACGGTTTTGTCTGTTTTGAAAGATCTCTTTGAATAAAGAATAATAAGAACAATTTTTTTTACTGTTTTAGAAACTACTCAAAATTAAATCTCACAATGTTTTTCTTAGATATTTTATGGAACACTTCTCCATAAGACTTATATTTATAATGAATGACAATTCCTTTTAACATGTGGGATATGGAAAACACAAACCTAATCTAATAGAAAACTTCATTTTCCTATTCTCGATTTTCTTTTTGTGTTTATCTCTTAACATATTAAACATCTAATAATATGTTAAGTTTCCACAAGCTTGGAATTATCCAACAATCACCCCTTAATTCCAACTTGAATTAGGGAGGCCAATTTTTTGAACTCCAATTAAGCTCCTCATTTGCTTGAACTTAATCCTTGCTAATGGCTTGGTTATGATGTCGGCCTTCTGCTCAACACCCGACACATGCTGAACTTTGATTTGCCCATTCCCTACATATTCTCGAATGAAATGATATCTTGAAAGTATATGTTTACTTCTTCCATGGAAAACCGGATTCTTCGTTAGAGCAATGGTTGATTTGTTGTCGATCCTAAGTCTGACTCTCTCGCCTTCTTCACTTATTATATCACTCAACAATTCCTTGATCCATATAGCTTGTTTCGCTGCTTCCGCTGCTGCCATGAACTGCTTTGCATGATGACAATGCAATTGTTTGTTGCTTTTGCGACGTTCAAGTAACCAGTGATGAACTGTAATAGAATACATGTCCTGACGTGCTCCTCCCGTCATCGACATCAATGTTGTGACTGTTGTCACTATATCCAACGACACTCCTTAACCCATCTCTCTTGAAGAACAAACCAAAGTTTGTTGTTCCTTTCACATATCGCAATATGTGCTTGATGGCTTGTCCATGAGAGTCTCTCGGATTATGCATGTATCTACTCAGTACGCCCACTGCATAACACAAGTCAAGTCTTGTGTGAAGCAGATACCTCAAACATCCTATGATTCTTCTGAAATCCGTAGTATTTATCTCTAGTACATCTTCAGCTTTTGAGATTTTCAAAGTCGACTCCATTGGTACGTGAGTCCTGTTACACGCTTCCATCTTTGTGTCACACAAAATTCTTTGAGCATACCTTTCTTGTTTTATTCTGATTCCGCCTGCTCCTTGAATCACTTCTATGCCAAGGTAATACGTTAGCTTTCCTAGATCTGACATCTCGAACTTCTTTGACATCTCTTCCTTGAATTTCTTAATCACCTTAAGCGAAGTTCCCATCACAAATAGATCATCAACGTAAATGGCTATCAACAAGAAGTCTCCTTCTTCGTTCTTGTGGTACACTGATGGCTCATTCGTGCACTTCTTAAATCCCATCTCCTTGAGAACTTGATCGAGTTTCACATTTCAAGCTCTTGGTGCTTGGCGTAACCCATACAACACCTCGTGTAACACATAAAATCGATCCTCTTCTCCTTTCTTTTTAAAATCTTCGGGTTGTGTCACATACACTGTCTCCTTTAGATCTCCATTCAAGAAAGCGGTCTTCACGTCCAGATGATGAATCTCCCATCCGTTTGTTGCTGCAAGGGCTATTAAGAGCCGTATAGTTTCAAGACGTGCCACTAGTGCAAACACTTCATCGAAATATATTCCTTGTCTTTGTATATATCCTTTTGCCATAAGTCTCGCCTTATACTTGTTCACCGTACCATCTGATTTTCTCTTGATCTAGTAGATCCACTTTAACCCTATAGGTTTTACTCCCGTTGGTCTATCCACAAGCTCTCATGTCTTGTTTTTTGTGATAGAATCTAACTCAGCTACCATAGCTTCAACCCACTCTATTACGTGTTGGGCCTCAAGATAGTACTTTGGCTCGCCATTTATTGTGAGCAACAACATTGAAATTTCTTGATCTGCAAGTAACACATAATTATCGTGATACCTTGGTTTTATAATGGTGCGGCCGTGTCTTGTCACCAACGTTGACCACCACCGTCTTGGTTTGCATTGTGACATGTATCTTCTTCTTCTTCCTCATCTTGGTTTATAGCTTCTTGTTCATGATCCTCACCTTTATCATTACCTTTTTCAATATCACCCTCATGTGGAAGCTTAAGCATACTAGGTTCACAATCAGCTTGGTTAGTTGTAGATGTCCAATCTCAAGCTTTCTTCTCATCAAAAATCACATCGCTACTCAACATCACCTTCCATGCAACTGGATCATAGAGTTTATATGCTTTGGAACCCGGCTCAGTGCCAAGATTGATCACACTCTTTAATCTCTCATCTAATTTCTTTAGATGTGTCACACAGATTTTTGCATGTGCTACACAACCGAATATCCTCAAGTGCTTGATATTTGGTTTCTTCGATGTGAGACACTCGTATGGCGTTTGATACTTCAAGGCTTTTGTAAGAATTCTATTTATGAGGTAAGTTGAATGTCGTATAGCTTCTCCCCACAAGTAGTTCGGCATCTTCATTGCCTTCAACATACTTCTTGTCATACCCATTAAGGTTATGTTTCTTCTCTCTACAACACCATTTTGCTGAGGCATGTAAGGCGCGGTTAGGTGACTTCTAACTCCATTCTCTTCACAGAATAGATTGAAATCAGTTGAGGTAAACTCTCCTCCTCTATCGGTGCGAAAGGTCTTAATGGTTGAACCAGTTTGCTTCTCTACACTTTCCTTAAACCTTTTGAACCAATTGAATGCCTCACTCTTCTCCTTCATAAGTATAGTCCACATATACCTGGAAAAGTCATCAATTAGGACAAAGACATACTTGTTATTTGCAGGCGTTGGTGGTGTGATTGGTCCACACAAATCTCCATGCAATAACTCCAATGGATTTGTCGCACGAAACATGGCTTTAGTCGGGAATGAGTGTCTAATTTGCTTCCCTGCTAGACATGCGTCACACACGCTTTCTATGTGTGTTACACACGGTATTCCTACGACCATTTCCTTCTTTACCATGTTGTTCATCACGCCATAGCTTATATGTCCTAGTCGAGCATGCCACCTCCATGTAGCATCTTCATCTTTGACATGTAAATACTACGGATAGCTAATCTCCATCGGGTCTTGTTGAGACGGTTTGGAAATCTTGTAACACGTACAAGTAACCTGCCACACGAATCTGTGAGTGTTAAATAGACATTTTTCATGTTAACCTCACATCCGTTTTCTGTTGCTTGTCCAAGACTCAATATGTTATGCTTCAGGTCGGTTATGTAGTATATGTCTTTGACTGTCTTTTTTTCTCCAGTCTTGCATACAAAGGTAACAACCCCCTTTCCTACGATATCAACACACGATCCATCACAAAACTTCACTTTCCCTTTGGTGTTAAGATTCAAACTCGAAAATAACTCCTTGTTTCCCGTCATGTGATTACTCGCTCCATTATCTAAATACCAAACACTTGCATTACCTTTATTGATATCAAGATTCTTTGGAATCACCTTGTCTTCATTCAAGAATACCACCTCGTGTACATAGAGGGCATCGGGCTCTTGTGTTTCGTTTAAGTTGGTTTCTTGATTCTTCACTGACTTCTCGGGACAAGAGGTTGCATAGTGAACCGGTTTGTCACATCTCCAACATATCAGCTTCGAACGATCCTCTTTAGAGTTTTTGTCTTCGGTGTGTGACACATGACTTTGGTTATGTAGCCTACCTCGACCTCTGCCTCTTCCATTCCGTTCTCTATCTCTACTACAAAAATCTTCATAGTTCCTTTGAATATGGTGATTGTTATCCGAAAACATAAGCTTCACTTGGTCTTCTTTTTGAATTTCTTCCCCTACACACTCCTCATACGTCTTTAGCCTTCCAATTATATCCTCAAAACCCGTAGATTTGAGGTCTATAACTTTCTAAAGCGACGCTACGATCTCGATATACTTGTGTTTTGGGAGACCCTTCAAAAACTTCTTAACCATCTTGGATTCTTCTATGTTTTCTCCCAATGAGGCTGCCTTGGATGATAACCCTGATATCGTTCCCGCAAAGTCGTCCACGGTATCATTATCATTCATCTTCAACATGTCGAACTTCATCATCAATAACTGAAGTCTCGCCTCCATTACACAATCAGCTCCAATGTGTCGTGACTTGATGGTGTTCCAGATGTCTTTTGATGCGGTTTGTTCTCCCACCTTGAGAATCAAAGTTTCGGGTATAGATTGAAACAAAAGAGCAATCGCAACATCGTTCTTCTTTTGATCATCTGAACCAGGGTCTATCGTGTCCCACACATCATGAAGACGGAGTAACACCCTCATCTTCATCGACCAAACTGTGGAGTTTGTTGAATTCAACATTGGACATTGGATGGATGTAGATCCAAGGTCCTTCGTGCGTGGAGCCCTATTCACGTCAACCATCTTGTGTCGTGAACTCTTGCTTCACAGCCACCAGGATCAAAGCTTCAACTTAAGCTTTGATCGAAGCTTCAACTTAAACTTTGATACCAATTGAAGGATCTCTTAGAACAAAGAATAATAAGAATATTTTTATTTATTTATTTAGAAACTACTCAAAACTAAAGCTCACAATGTTTCTCTTAGATCTCTTATGGAATACCTCTCCATAAGACTTATATTTATAGTGAAGGACAATTCCCTTTAACATGTGGGATATAGAAAACAAAAACCTAATCTAATAGAAAACTTCATTTTCCTATTCTAGATTTCTTTTTTGTGTTTATCTCTTAACATATTAAACATCTAATAATATGTTAAGTTTTCACATGTTAAACTTTAGTCTCAGTTTCAGCCTGCAAGGACTTCAGTTCATAAGCATCATATCCAAGTTCGCTTCTCTATGGGAAATGAGTTTATCGGACGAACCTGTAGGCTGAAATATTGAGTGATCCAAGAAGAGAAAATCAACCATACTTATGTAAGGTATTTTACCAACCAAGCAATCACACTAGCAAGCTCTAATACCACTCTGTTACGAAATTACCTTTGTCCCTGGACCTACTCATACGATTCACATATATCCTTGTTCATGACTCAAGAATTTTCACCCAGTTCACGGCTGCACCGCTACATCTGGGGTGGATCCAAGATCCACAACATCCACAATGAAGTATCGAAAAACACCTCGGACGTGGTTTACAAGATCATAACTCTCTTTGTCCTGGTTAAACAAACCTAGAGAGTACATAGAGGAATACAAGAGAAGTACATGGCTAAGAGTTAAGCCTAGAGTAACATAGCTATCTCTAGCTTACTCTATCTCTCTAAGGAATGCCATGGAAGCCCTCCAAAGGAGGCTTGAGGCTTCTGCCTCCCAGAAGCTTGGTTTAGAGGCTTCATGACCTCTCCTTCTTTTTATGTCAACACTTAATCTAATAGATTTCATCTAGGTCCATAAGTTGTGTGTGCATAACTTGTGCAAGCCCAACCCAAATTGAACACGTCTGATAGGCTTGACAGAACCTCACAACTTATATTTTTTATATTCGAAGGGATGTTAAACGGATCAGTCCACTTCTATATAACCTACCCACCCCAGACGGATTTTAAGGGTCAAATTTGTGAGACGCTCTAGCAGGAAAAAATATTCCAAAGGCTGACTAATTCAACACGGTCAGCAGAAAACATGATCTACCATTGATATATCACCAATATGGAAACAAATAAGAGCTCTAACATTGTGGAAAGGATCGTAGAGCATAAAAACTAATGTGGTTTGTGGATCTAACAGCAAGCTTTGATCTCTAATTCGCTAGATGTATGGACTTGTCAAGCAACTAACTGGCGTCACATCCCATACATGATACGTCAAGGGATAATGTGGCCTTGATAGTAACAACTATTTAATTTGTATCAAATCTATCTAAATCTAATTTACAAGAATATTTAAGATCAATAAAAAAGATCTCACGTTAGGTTGGTTCCTTAATTTTTACTTAAAAGAATTGTATATGCTTATAACATAATTTGAAGATTAGTTAGATTTAATGATCAACTAGATTTTGACCCGCCCTTTGAAAGGGCGGGTTTATTTTTTGTTTTACTTTTTTTTTGAAAAATTTAATTTTTATATTTCTATTTTTTGGCTTTGTATCTGTGTTTAATATTAATTTTCTTTTATTTTTAATTACTATATTAAATATGTCAAGTTGCATAAATGTTTTTATGACATATGTATTTTAGAAACTATTTTTAAACTTAATTTCTAAGATTTTCAACATATTATATTTTTAGTAGTTATCTAATTATAACAATTATAATTACTGGGAAAAAAACTTAGGTATTTTTTATAAAAATATATTACAAACTATAGAAACTATTTTGTTAATCATAATATATCTTATTAGTAGTATCATATTACTTTGAATTAGGCAATAAATCTTAACCAAAATCTATTTTATGAAAAATAGCAACTTAAAGTCTCATAGAAATATATAAACAACTAATTATTAGATTTACTTAGTAAAATCGAGGCCCAATACTTCTTTGGATTGTCTTAGAATTTAACACGTTAAATCACTTTTCAACATAAACTCATCATCTTGTTTGTAATATAAATATTATTTAAAAATCAGTTTTATTTAGTATTAAATTATACTTATTGTTGTTTATAAAAATTGGTTTTATCTATAATTAAAGGTCGTCGATAATTTTTATTAGGATAAAGATAAGTGGTTTCCGATTAATTTGCAATCAAATAAGTAGTTATAAAATATATATCAAAATCGGTTTTGTTTCTAATATTAAAAGTTGTCGACAATTTTTATTAGAATAGAGAGAAGTGAGTTCATATTAATTTTGGAATTAAAGAGGGGTTATAATATATATATAAATCATGATCATGTTTTAATAGAATTGACTATTGAAAATTACCCAAAAAATTAAACCAAGAGACATAATTAACAAAATATCAATACTATTAATCAGTCATATCTTAATGTGAAAGAGAAAATCTAAAATCCAATGTTCTTACTGATTTCACGTATAATAAAGATAGTTGGTTGTTAAATTGGTTGCAAATATTAGATTTTAGATTTTTTTGATAGATAAGGTTACGTAAGAATTTGTTATAATTGTTGCAAAACTTTTTTGTTTTCGAAATATTTTGTACAAAATATTATCTAATTGTTTGATACTTTGAAAACAAAATTGCAACTGTTTATACTTATATTGAACGTACAAATTTTAAAATTTGCATGTAAGATGGGATATACAATGTTAGATTTTGATGAAAATTGCTTCAACCTTATATTTATGATGGTTGCAAAATTAGGTGCTTTAGTATTAGTATACAATTATCAGACGAAAACCTATGTTTCAATGAGAATTATAGATGATGGTTGTATGCTTATAATGGCTGATGTAAACATACAATTCATGGTGTTAACATATAATTTGCAGGTTTAAAATCTACAAACATTCGTGATTTGGTTTTAGAATACAATTATCAGACTGAAACATTCATCATAAATGAGAATTATAGATGATGGTTGTATGCTTATAATGACTGATGTAAACATACAATTCCTGGGGTTAAAATATAATTTGCAAGTTTAAAATCTAACAGATCCTTGAGAAATGAATGATAAATATGGGAATAGAACTGACGTTTTTGGTTTTAATGGATAGTAGCAAGTTTAAAATCTAACAGATCCTTGAGAAATGAATGATAAATATGGCAATATGACTGACGTTTTTGGTTTTAATGGATGGTACAAATAGTGAACATTTTACTATAGATACGTTTAAGTGTAGGTAATATTCGTATGTAATCAAGTTTGTTGTTATTGACTATAGATACGTTTCAGATATATTAATAATATTAGAATATTAAATGTATCCAATTTAATAGGGAAAATAATTTAATGTTATTGTTTTCTTAAATGGTCCAACATAGACTACTTGCAAGTAGATAAAAATTGCTTCTGTTTTAATAGTATTGATATAACCGGTCGCTCACATGAAGAGACGTGTGAAATCAAATGAATATCCTGTTAAACCCCCCAATTATTTTTTGAGATGATTAGTGGGTGGTTTGGTAATTCAGAATTCTATTATAACATTTAATCTATTAATTTATAGTCCTACTTTTTATCTATTTAACAAGGTTGTCATTTAAATTTGGACTTATTCACATTTCACTAGAAATAAATTTAACATACCTTATAAATTAGTATATACCCTTTTAAAAATTATATCCATACAATTAAAACAAGTTTTTTGAAATCTCGTTAGTTTTCTTTAGTATTTACAGAGTTTGTCACTCTTATATTTATGGTCAACAAATTTAATGAACTTTCAACTGAAAATATAATAAATCCATATCTCAGCATTTAAAATTTTGAATCCAAGATAACTAAAATCTTATATTAGTAAATAATTAAATGAAGTCTATATTAATTATTTACAAAACAAACATAATATTATATATTCATTGGTTTAGACGTTTGATATGTTTGTAGCACGTTCATCAATGTTTATAAACCACATTGGTTTACACTATCATATAAATAAACAGTGAAAATATAGTTACGTTTTGGTGAAGTAGCTTTAGTTTAAACATTAGAAACCTTAATAGTATTGATATGAATTGGATTTAGTTAACACATTTTAAACCTTATAAATTGTATTAATACTAGATTTAAATCAACTCAGATGCGCAGATATTATTTTTAATTTTATTACAAAAATTAAATTAGTAGTAATGTAATTAATTTATTATTAAAGTTTAATTGTACATAATGTAACTAAAATATGGCTAAATTTTTTTTTTGTTACAGTGGTTTTGAACCTACCTTGATTACTGTATAGTTTGCATAGTCTATCTTAAAAAATTCATATGTTCTACTATTCTTATATATTCATAAAAATATTTTTATTTCGAATAAAATACGGGATCTCAAAATATTATGTATATATTTAGATTCAAAAACATTTACAAATAGGATTACAATATCTATATATACCTAAGATTATGTAAAGAAAACATATATATTCAAATAAATGTATTTATTATTTAAAAATAAAACAGTTACCAACATAGTATTTAAGATCACAATCACAAAATCTACCTATGAGAATATAGGAGAATAACATCTTTTCCAATTTCCTTTAAATATTATATTTTTTATTTTTGTTAAGTTTAATATTTTTCTTACAATCAGATATACTTAATAATTTTTATTTTTATTTTGAAATACATTGTGGTTGGTTTCGAATTAGTGACTAATTTGATCTTGGATTGATATGGATGAATTTAGATAGAATTTGTTAAACATATTTAAGATAAATTACATGTATAAATAAATATGTTATATCATGAAATCTAAATTTTTTAAATGAACTCATGTTTGAAGTCCAAAATGAAAATATAACACATGAAATCTAAAATAGTCTTATAATTTAATAAATTATATATATATATATATATATATATATATATATCTTAATATATTTATTTTATTTGAAATAAAAAATGAGTATGAAAAATCTAAAAAATCTTTTTAAATATGTAGTTTCAAATATTTAACTTATTTTGTAATTATTAGTAATTATATTTTATAAGCCTGTTAAGTTTTTGCTTTAAATTAAAACTGAATTAACTCTAATTTCTAATCATATTTTGATGACAATTTAAATTAATTAATTACAAAATTAAAATTGAAAAATCTTTTGAAAATATTTTGATAGAATTTTAAATAGAAAGTTTTTAATTTTTATTTCACATAAAATATTAAGATATGAAAAGATACTATAATTAAGTTATGTATATTTTGATAAATTTTTATGGGATGATCCAACTAAAAATCACACATAAAAAAGTCGTAGGACTATAATTTAATATATTAAATATACAATATTTTTCAATTTTTGAATATACTAGATAAATATTTCCTTACACTCTTTTATACTTTGGATTATATCTCAACATCGACTACTATCTATTTGATGTCTGTTTGTTTACGTGTTTCTTCGAGAAAACATATATTATCAAAAAAACTATAAGAAACTAAAACTAAGTTACATTTTTCTTAGTATAAAAAAGTTAAACCCAACAATTTTATCAATATATTATAACTACATGGTTATGAAATATGATATTTTATTCTTTTTAAACAAACTTCTTGAAAATATAAACGAATGATAATGAACAAACATATTAAAAATAAATCTGAAAAATATAAAATTGTTGTTTTTTTAAAAGATAATTTTTTATAGAACATTATCTTAACAAACAACTAGATTTTGACCCGCGCTTTGTAAGCGCGGGTTTTGATTTTTATTTTTATTTTTATTTTTAAAATTATTTAATAATATTTGTAAACCAACAGTTTTAAAATATTTTTAGGTTCCTACAAACTTACCTGGACCTTGAATGATCCTACTCGACACCGTCCGTATATTCATGCAAAACTATTTTGAGCCCCAACATTCATAAAGACCGAATTGTAGTCAATGGGTACTTGGATGACTATGACTAACACCCGCATGAGTGTTATAGTAAATTGTAATATATAACATATATAATTGTGTTTGGTTTTATATGTGTTTTATAGGTTTGAAATTGTTCATATTTTATTATTGTTTGATCTATTAGAAAATAAAATTTATGTAATATTCAATTATTTCATATAAATACTATTTTTTTATTTTAGATTTTTGTTGAAATAAGAAAAATGTATAACTAACAAATTAATATGGTTTTCTAACACAGAAAATATATGATTTAAAATATAAGAATAAATGAATATCTCAATTTTAGCAATTTATTACGTTTTGTTCATATATGAAAACCTCTAGATTTTAGTTTCAATTGATTGATGGATTTTCTTTTATTTTGTGGGTTGTAATTTGGAAATAAAAAATATTGTTAACGTAAGGGCTAGATTTTTGGATCTATCTTGTTAATATTATGCTTGTTTTTGAATTTATTCGGTTAGATAAAAAAATTATTAAGTCAGTCCGTAAATAAAATTTCTTTTAAATTATTCAATGGCACAGAATGGTAAATAAGAAGAAAAAATAAGGGTGAAGTTTTATGGGTACTACAGTTTTAATAAGATAGATTTATTGTAAATGTAAAGGCTAAATTTGTAAATAAAAGAAATTATTTTTAATACTGCTATCCATGTATCCAAACAATCCTCACTATCCATGTTTCCAAATAAAATCCTAAAGTACTTCTACTTTAATAAGATAGATAGATTTATTGTAAATGTAAAGGCTAAGTTTGTAAATAAAAGAAATTATTTTTAATACTGCTATCCATGTATCCAAACAATCTTCACTATCCATGTTTCCAAACAAAATCCTAAAGTACTTCTACTTTAATAAGATAGATTTTAAAACAGTTTACTAGATATCTTCAACATCTTTTTTAGTTTAATCCGGAAAAATAATATAGATTTTGGATTACTAAACCAAGCTTTTGGTCAACATTCTTCGATGAAGTTTATATATTTTCTTATCCAAAAAGATATAAATTAAATTTTGAATTAAAACCGATATTTAGCCTATAACTTTTTACAAAATATTAAAACTATATCTCTAAAATCTGCAATCAAATCATAAAAATAAGAGGGTGTTATTCAATGATGTATTTTAAATAAATTATATAGATTTTATAATCTAGTGTTATTCAATGATTGATTTTAAATTCTTTATTAAAATCTAATGTTATTGGTTGTTGTATTTAAAATATCCTTACTAAAAAGATTTTAAACTCTATTGTTATTGGTTTTTGTATTTACAATCTCTAAAAATATTTAAAATCCACCATTGTTATTCAACTAAAGACTTTAATATAACATTTTAAATCTTGTATTATTCAAATTTGATAGATTCTTATAACTCATTTGATTTGAAAGATTTTAATTGAATTAGGAGATGATTTCATGTGTAAAATGTATCACTCAAAATCTAACCTTTTACCTACATATTTGCAAATGAAAAACGTGTCTTAGTAATTATTTTTGTTCATCACACCAATGTTTCTCTATTCCTTATCTTTCACGTTCGTCATCACTTTTCATTCATGTGTCATTTTGGTAATCATCAATCTTTCTCACGTTAGTCAACCACTAATTTTACAAAAATAGTTAGGTGAAAATAAAAAATAGCTATATATTTACAAACATGATTGGACTTTGTTAAGATTCAGATTACTTATCTTCTTTTTTTTTTGATTCCGTAATGGCCATAATATCATTTTGTCAAAAATACACCATTGTATAACATCTAGTAATTATTTTTTTAATTCATTTTTTTTTTCTCATTTTCCCTTTGTTAGGTTACGTTTAGGTTTATGTGTTTTTAGCTTTTTTTATTTATATTATTAAATTTTTTATTTTTATCATTTTTATTTTATCTAAAATTATAATCCACTGAAATAAAATCCAACTCTATTGTAGAATTCAAATAATATCATGTAGATTTCATTTTTACTCTGACATAGATTTTAAAATAGTTAGATAAATTATATATCATAACTTTTCAAATGAATCAAAAAATTTAAAATATGATCAGTTTTAAATCTATTAGAATTGATTTTAAGTTATATAACCAATAACACCCCCTAAATCACGATTTAATGGCATATTTGGTTCGTTACTTTAAAACGTAGAGATAAAAATTTATTCTGATAATTTATTTTGTAACAGCAAATTTTATTTTCTTCATGTTGTTATAAATCTACACACTTGTATCAATACTATTAAAACAGAAGCACAAATATGGACCTAACTTGCTTCTAGGTAAAAAATTTAAAAATACTATATAATATAATTAATTCCTCTACAATATTATCTTTTACTCTAATGCATTTATATCTATAACAAAACTACCCTAAATTCTCTCCTTATTTATGGTAAAAATAATGATTTTTTAATTAAATGATGTTATTTTAGAGAAACAAACATTAATGTTTCCAAACTTTAACTTATTTAACCAATTTTTTTTAAAATAGGTTATTAACATATCTTAATTTTTCCTAATGATTTAAATTTATATATTCAAAATAGTAACAAATAATATGTTTAAATATTTCTTATACCATCCGACATCTTTGAATTTATTCTCAAACAATATAAAGAACAAAAAAACTAATACTGTCATATAAATAAATTTTTTTCTTCTTTAATATCAATTTTCATTTTTCCAATAGTAAACAATCATCAAAGTACAAAAAATATAAATATAATAGTTTTTTTTAATTTTATGTATAATTTAAAAGTATAGAAAATTTTAATTTTAAAAATATTATCAGTTTTCTTTGGAGTTTTAATGGGTCAACCAAGATTAGTTCACATGCTATTGATAATTGTTTAGATTTTTACTGGATTTTTTTTCAGAATTTTAATTGACAAAATTTTCATTAAATTTGAACTGAATTTATACGGATCACGGGATTTACAGTTCAGTCGCGGGTTGAATCTGATATGAAAATAGTGAATATCTATTTTTAACATAGATACATATATCAAAATTAAAAAAAAATATCAACTAACATTTTTATCCCAAAATAAATCCGCGCTTTCAAAGCGCGGATCAAAATCTAGTAAAAATATTAAAATAAAATTTCATCAATGCACGTCGCGTTTAAAATGTGTTATCTTACTTTAGTTTAAATCATCAATAAATCAAAGCTAATGCAAAACAGATAATGCATGAATAAAATGTTTACCAATTAAAATTTAGTTGTGCATTTTTAAAATAAGTGTCAAAAACACAGAGAACTTCTCTTAAAATATATAATCTAAATTGTTTTTAAAAATATACTCCCTTTATTTCAAAATAATGCATATTTTATATTTTTACACATATTAATAAAGCATCTAATAAATAGATAATTTTTTGTGATATTTTTTTCGTAATTTTAAATCAATAAGAATTCAAGAAGTGCAATTAAGGTTTTGAAGTTTGCAATTAATCATTACTATTTAATAAAACATGAATTGAAAATATAAAAAAGTATTTTTGAAACAATTTTTTTTCTAAACATGTAACTTTATGAAACAGAAGGATTATATATTTTCAATAGAATTTTGAAAGCAAACAAATCCATCGCTTTTCTTTTAAAGGTAAACTATAAAGCTTCTCTATCAAATTATGTTTTGAATCAAACAAACATATAAAATTTATGTTTCACATTCAATATTTAGAATGAAAACTGAAATTCATAAAAAACCAAACAATTACTATATTTTTTGAAACAAAAACCAAAAACCACACCCGAATTAGAACTAAATCAAAAACCAAAAAATACAATTTGGAAACGAACCAAAAACAAAACTTTCATATGTCTACCTAAACATATTAGTGAACAAACAATCTTGTTAATAAAATTATATTTTACAAAAAATAATTACGCGTTTTAGCGTAGGTCAAAATCTAGTATGTATTAAGTTTGATTTGTGCATGGTGTACTGTTGCACCAAAAAACAATTATTTTGTAGATGTGCGATATACATTAAATATGTATAAATTTATTTCAACTCAATATTTTTTTTTGTCATCTATTGATTTATAATAAACAGGTGAAATGCAAGTCTTACACATCTAAGCTGGCAAGGAAACACATTCCTTCCAGAGCCAAAAGCCGGCGAGGAGACATAACCCCCTAGAAACTAAAGAGAAACTGTACGATAAACGCATAAACTGACACTAAGACAAAGAGAGAAATAGAATACTAAAACCTTCTCGAACAAACACAAATCATCAGAAGAGAAGCAATTTGATACCAGATGCCATAATGAACGAGAAAGCGTTGGAGATCACAATTATTAGGGATGAGAGAAAGGGTCTAGAAAAAATTCCACCAGGAATCATGAGCAACAGCTACTCAAGAACAAGCTTCAACTAAAGGAAGCCACGAGCAAACGGATCTCCACCCGAGCAGCTGACGAAGAAGATGGTTGAAAATCCACCACTCAAAGACCTAGCGCGATTGAGCTAAAGCTCCACAGTCCTTTACTAGACAATCTGGAGAAACCCGTCAGTTAAATAACAAGGAACAACACAACATCACAGCACCAAAGCTTCACACTAAATAATTCACGTACAATATCAGACATATTATGACAAACTAAAGCTTTATATGAACGAGAATCATACATAATGAAGCGTAAACAAATTAAAATTATCAACGAGCAGCTTTGTAAATCTTTAAATCACTATTTAAACTTATAAAAAAAGACAACACTTTTAAACTTCAGAAGCAACCTTATGTGAACTTCAAATGCAAATGACATATTATGAATAGTGAGTAACTCGTGTGTGTTTAGTTATCACATACACTCGCAATGCCTTCCATTAATATGTTTGTTAAATTCAAGTTAAGATGTTTTTTTTTTTAATTTGATGAAACCTTTTCAATAAGGCTAGGCAATCGGGTCCCCTGGGGGTTCAGTTCACGTTCATTCGGGTTTTGCTTTTCGGGTTTGTGAATTTCAGCCCCATTCAGATATTACAAAAGTTTGGGTCGAATTCAGTTCGGGTTTAGTCAGATTCGGTTCACGTTTAGTTACATGTCCAATATTCAGTTGAACCCAAATAGTTTTAGTATCGGATATTAATCTGTTTTTATTCCAAAAATATTGATTTGTACTTGATTAAACTCAATATATTTCCAATCTTATCAATAAATTTGTGTAATTGGTTTTCTCATACCGTATTCTTGTACTTTAAAGTAACTTTGGGAGACTCTTCTATCAACCATACAATTCTTCTTTGAATTATATGTGACAACATCAGATATATTATGACAAACTCAAACTTTATATGAACGAGAACCATACATAATGAAACGTAAACAAATTAAAATTATCAACGAGCAGCTCCGTAAATCTTAGAATCACTATTTAAACTTATCAAAAAGAAAACACTGTTTAAATTTCAGAACCAAACTTATTTGAAATTCAGATGCAAATTACATATAGTGAATAGTGAGTATCTCGTTCGTGTTTAGTGATTACATACACTCGCGATGCCTTCCAGTGATATATTTGCTTAATTTTGAATTCAAGTTAAGAATTTTTTAATTGGATGGAACATTTTCAGTAAGGCTAGGCAATCGGGACCCAATCGGGTTTTGGTTCGGGTACATTCTGGTTTCGCGTTTCGGTTTTTGGCTTTGTGAATTTCAGCCCTATAGGATATTACAAAAGATTGGGTCGGATTCGGTAAAAGTTTGAACATCCACTTCCCACCATGCCATGTCCCGTAACATAAAACAATGCCCCTCAGAAACGAACGTCCATGTACAATTATTTATTATTGTTATCAAAGACATAAACAAAAGACCGTTACAGTATGATTATTGGGAGCTCATAAGAGAAATTCTTGCACTGTTCACAGGTCCCACTGACACGTGGAGCCCATGAACAGTGCAAAAACCACTTCTTAAAACTATTAAATAAGAACCATTTTTGGAGGGTTTCTTACACTGTTTGCGGACTCCACTGACACGTGGCGATCCGTAATTGGTTCGTTTTTAGTTTTTTTTTAAATAAGCAAAAAAAATAAAAAAAAAATATAGGAACCCCAAGTAGGGTTACAAGGTTAAAGATGCCCTTATTATTTCTGTTACTATTATTAGACAGAGAGGGAGGAGATTAATAACTGACCTCCTCGAGTAATGATGTTAATCCCTGCTTTCTCATAGGCTGATTTATCCGGGAAAGGTTTCCGAATTATTAACACAACCCATCTTCTCAAGAATTAATTTCATTCTGTGATAATTATTGTTATCAAGTTGTGTTTTTTGAGTTTTGGGCAAAGTGATTATATGTGCTTTAATCAAATGAGAGAAAGACTCGTCAAGGATCTTTTGGTATAACATTTCTACATTATATCGGATATATCCTATAGTCTCAAGAGTATATGTCTGCATGCAAAAATAAATAACACCATCACTTATTACGCCTCCAATGTTGTTTCTAATAGAATAACTATATCATCAAGGTTCTTGCTTGAAGAAAACCGAAGGAAACATCTCCTTCAGAAGCTCATAGTCACTCTCATGGTGAAACTCTTGGTTTTGTTGTTGCTGATAATTAGTGTTTACATTCACATTAGCGTATGGCGCATGGAAGAGATCAGCATGTGAGAAGGTTCTTGGAGTATTGATTATGAAATCAGAAACTGGAGATAGAGACGATGCGGCGGGTCCAGACAACATTGCCGTACGGCGACTGGTCGGGATCGGGTGGTTGTGTTGACTCTCGTAGGTCGTGATCACGACTGTTGGATCTTGATAACATCTTTCAACTCTCTTCTTCACGTTGCACTTCTGCGTCGTGCATCTATAGTAACTCCTGCTCTCGTAATTGACATATATGGTTTTAGCTTTTGACTTATAATTTTCGGTTACAAAATTAAATTTATGTTTGTCATATATATATAAACAAAATATATTTGATTTTTTTTTTAAATGTCAAAATCTTATATGGAATTCATAATAGATTTTTAAATACAATTGATTATCTAAAAACATGATGAGTGATGTATATGTACAGAGCAACATCGACCAAAGAACTTTCTCCTTTTTGACTAAAGGGTTTTCGATCGCCCAAAGAACTTGACTTGATCAAAATATCTTTATCTATGTATAGTTAGAAATCATTTAAAACTGAAGTTTAGATTAAATTAATTAAAGTGAATGATATTTATATATATGTTCATGGTTATTTTTCTTTTTGAAAACTAGTTCTGTGACAACTTTTTTTAAGACTATCTTAAGATATTATCTTCTTTTTATTTATGTTATTTTAGAGTTTTTAAGTTTTTATTAAAAGGTATAAATATATGTTTATATCTTTAGAATTTACTAATTTATAGTTAGAATTTAGAGTTATAGGATGGAGATTAAATTTTTTTTAAAATAAAAATAAATATTGAAAAATTAAATATAAAGGTCCATTTCAGTTATTTTTGAGAGTTATTTTGGTGACAAAAAAAATAAAAAATATTATTTGAGAGAATTTCCCTAAAAATGCTAAGAAAAAAAACTAATTTATTTATTTTATTAAAAACACCAAAATATTTTTAAAAATTAGTGGAAAGTAATGATTTAAAAATGTGAAAGCAAAGCTAAACTCAAAGCTACATTCTCAACATTTCTTTAATTTACTGTACTTTTTATTTGTGTAATATATAATAATGTATAATATTATAGAGTAGACTTGGGCATTTTACTCCGGACCCGAAAACTTGAACCAAAATCGAACTAAAATAAACCGAACCAAAAATTTACAATTACCTATTGGGTCCGAAATTCTTTTACCCGAAAGAACCTACTCGAATATACCCAGACCTGAAAAAAACCGCTCGAATAGACCCAACCCGATAAGAACCGATTCATACCTGACTTAATAACATGAATATCTAAAACTATGATTTTTTTGTGTTCTATTTTCTGTATTTTATTTTATGGTTTAGTTGAAATATCTTTTTTTTAACAATTTTTGTTATTATTTTGTAACATTTTCAAGTTACTCAATTAAATGTAATATTTAAAGTTTAAATATTTTAGTTATTAATAGTTTATTTTAAGTTAGTTTGTAATATATATATATATATATATGATAAATTTTGATTAAATTTGATGAAATTTGGGTATTACAAATCTGAATATTATAGATTTTATAGGTATTTTAATTATAGATTCAAACTGATCCAAAACCGAACTGAAAATTTACAAGTATCTAAAACTCTAGGACCTAAAAGATCAGGATCTGAAAAGAACCGACTAAAATCTAATCCGAATACCCGAATGCTCATGCCTATTATATAATAGAGATTACCTCGGATAAGGACTGTTTTTGACTGCCTTTTGGCCGTACTTCCTCCAACGATAGCCGTCTTCGAGATGATCAACTTCTGTCTTCGTCATAAAGGAGATTCGTGGCTCTCTTTGCTTCTTCTCCTCTTTCTTCTTGGTTTTAACTCTGAAAGGTATATATACAGTGTGTTGCTCAATTAAATTAATACTCAGCTATAATAGACCGTTTTGTAATTAATGATAACGTATCATGCAATTGACTTTTATCGATGTAGTTAATATTGCTAAGCATTAATGATTGCTCCGACACACGCAATACAATAATCTTAGGTGATAGTCTACTTAGAACACGGGAGTCATCTTTATGTTCAAGTGGGTTCTTTAGGGGGCTGATAACTCATCAATAAAATAGGTAAAAATAAATGAATAAACAATTTTACAATCAGAATACCCACATATAATCATTTATATATCATATAAAGCATATACATATATATTAAATCATGCCTTACAGATAAAATACAGAGCTTTTGTGATTGAAATACTTTAATTTATCGTTCTTTATGCTAAATTACATCTCTCACAAGTATATTTAGTTTCTCAAAATAAACACCCCCAAGGCATTCCTATAAATCAATCAAGATTAATACGTTTAGCTATTTATAGTTAGTTAAGCGATTCTTTATTAGCCCTAAAACTAAAAACCATGATAAATGCATTTTATATTTTCAAATAGTTAATTATGGTCTTGGTGTTCAATTAGAGAAAATAATAGCTTTTAGTGATAAGATATCAAATAAAAGTCTGATCATGATTCATGTGAACTCTCAATATTTCTATATATCTTGATTAACTATGTGAAAGTTTAACTACAAAAAAAAACTTAGGAAACTTACACTTTCTGAGAACTTTGATCATCTTTTAGTCCATCTTCATCTTCTCTTTTCATCAGGCTCTTGCCAGAATCTTCCCCGTGATGATGTTCACTCGAAGAAGGAGATGCATAAACCCTAGTTTCACTCTTAACTGTTGTACCACCACCACCGACAACATCATGACTCTTGTGACTAGTAATATTATTATATGCAGTATAAAAATCATTTTCTTGATCGAACGAAGAATTGAAAAACTCGGTGAAAGATGGCGAGAGCTCGAAACCCAATCCGTACGTTCCTTGGGGACTCGAGTGTGGATCAGAACCGATTTGCGATGAGATCATGTTTGCATTATAAGTGGATGGACCACAAACGTAAGGGAGATTCATAATACTTTGGCTGTTGATGTTGTTGTAATAATCATACGATGAAGTGAAGTGATAGTTGTTAAGATCTTTGGTCTCATTAGACATGATCACTAACAAAGAGAGGAATCTCAAACCAAGAAAATTTGGAAAAAGAAAACAAAGACAAGAGAAGAGCTTGAAGAAGACGAACTTTTTACGTTTATGATTTATTTAGTCGGTCCATATTTGGTGTTAAGACTTTTGGGTCTTCACGTATTTATGCCCTTTGAAAAAAAAATTATATATATAATATTTAATATGTCTTGCTGTATAAATATAGTAAAAAGGCCTTTTAGAATATGATTTTTGGTAAAGAAATGTTTTAAAATTCCTAAGGTTGAATGAAATAGCTTCTAGAGTGTGAACGACTAAAAGGTTTGGCATTTTAATTATCCCCTATATATTAATCCTGGAGCATTAGAACTTTTAAGTGTAGCCACGTGTCATCACCAGGATGATTCTCAGAATCCTTAGGAAAAAGTTGGTCCATCTAATTATTGACTATACTTTTATTAAATTAACATTCATATTGATTAGTATTGCATAAAATGATATTTAACATTCTTTCCTTAAATAAAAGATACGGAATTACCTAATATAATTAACATATATGTGACAATTAATGTTTTGAATAATAAAGATTTGATAATATATTTTGTATTTTTCATAAATTTTTAATTTATATTATTAAAAAATAAAACAATCACATTAACCATATAATAAAAAATCAAAAAACAATTCTTACATATTATATTATGAATTTTTAAAAACAACTATAAATTACTAAAACAGTAAAAGCATTACAATCAAAAAAATTTGAACAATGTTTTATTTTTTTTGTTATAAAAAGATACAAATAATCATAATATCATATGAATATTAATTATTATTTAATATATATTCAGATTATATATATATATATATATATATATATACTTTAATATTTTTAAATTAAACTATATATCATATAAAATATATATATGTTAATTATATACTTAGATGGATCATTACAACATATTTTGGTACACACATATCATTATAACATATTAATATACGAGCTATATATATTAATCCTAGAATATTAAAATCCTTAAAAGCAGTATTGAGAAATATTATGTTATCACTACAATGAGAAATCTTATATATATTAATTATGGAGCTATATATACGAGCTTTTTTGGTAGTTACATGTTATCACTACAATGATTTTAAAAATCTTAAAAAAAATAAGTAGTCCATCTAAATATATATTATACCTTTTATTAAAATAATTATCAAATTAGTTATTCATGTATAATATAATAATTTCTATTATTTCCTTAAATAAAAGCTACGAAATTACTTAATATGATTAACAAATATGTGACAACTAATGATTTTGAATAATAAATATTTGATAACAATATATGTATCTTTCATCATTTTTGTTCAATTTTATATTCTTGAAAGAAATTTAAAAATCACATAAGTATATAATAAAAAATCTAGATTTTTTCTGATTTGCTATATTTTGAATTTTTTTAATGTAAATTACTAAGGCTCTTAAAAATCTACGATGAAATTGTTTTGATCAATTCTTTAACTTTTTATTATGACAAGATATAAATGATCATAAAATCATGTAAATATGAAGTTTCATTTAATATATATACGTTTATTTCAATATCGTTTAGATTAATATATATATATATAAAAATACATAAACATGTTAATAAAAAAAATATTCATATTAATAAAAATAATATTTTTGTCACAACAAATATAAAAATGTTAATAAAATCATATGAGTATCAAGCCTCAATAAATAAATATTTATATTAAATATATTATATATCTATATCAATATCATTTGATTTTAATTATATATTATATAACATAAATAAATGGTTTATTTTGTTTTTTATCAACAAAAAGTTTTGTAAATAAAAAGAAAGATTGTTTTTATTTATGTTATTACTCGAATTTAATTGTATACGTAATAGCTATTCGCTCCTCAATTATTTAATATATTTATTATTGCATAATATGTAAATTAATACAAAATAAATAGAGTTAATTGGTGGAATAACCATAATGAAAAAAAAGGCAAATAACCATAAAAAAAGTTACCAAAAGTGAGAGGATAATTGTGCAAAATGTGGACCCTTCTCTCCTTCACAGCGCGTCAATATATAAAACAAATAGTGAGAGGATAATATGTAAAGTGCGGCTTAATATGTTCTAAATGAGTATACTATTCTATTTGCATAGTCCATAATAGTATGGTATGTTAATAACATTACTTAAATTTTAGGTTTCACACATTATGGTGTACATTATAGAATAAATAGAGCGACAAACAAATAAAAAAGTTGAGAGAGAGAGAGAGAGAGAGGAGGGGAAGGGAAGGGAGGGAGAGAGAGAGAGAGAGAGAGAGAGGAAAGAAATGATTGTATATAATTCTATGTTTTCAAATAGCAAAGAACACAACAAAATTATATCTCATTTGAAAAAAAATTTACTATATTATCTAAATGTGTAAGATAGCATAGAATAGTATATAATATTTTCAATATATTATAATTAATTACATATTGGTTGTTCGATGAGAGAACAACACGAAAATATAGAAAATATGAGAAACTGTGTAGAGTTTTAGTTGAGTTAAAACTCTAGATTGATCAATTCACATCAAATTCTTTAATCTTTATGTTTTAAGTATGAGGTATCATTTAAAGTATAAATTAGATTATACTATATGAATTTATGATATATTATAGACTTTAATTTGATTTTTTAATCTAACATGATATATCAAATGTTATAAATATATATATATATATATATATATATATATATATATATATATATATGTTTTAAAATTTTCAAAACACATCATAAATAGAAAAAAAAATTATATTTTTTGTTAGTATTTTATAAATTTAGATAATTATTTTTAATAAAACTAGAAGATAAATAAGATTAGAGGGGAAAACATTTTACAACAAAATAAAAAAAAAAAAAAAAAAACCACTACACATACGTATATAAAGGGGTATAACAACAATTAATACACAATATATATAGTGTATTCTAGCCATGTAGTTGCTATGGTCATTTACCAAATTCATTTTTTTTTCTATGGTTATCCTTGCTAATTTCCCAAATAAATAATATTATCTATAAATAACTTTTATACATAATTAATTTTCATTTTGCGCAAACATGGATCTCAAATGTTACTTGATCATATCATTTCAAAAATATGATTCTTCATATCGAAGTGAGATGGTGAATTATAACATTTGAATGATATCATTGAAGCCCAATGTAAATTAAATAAGTTTTAAAAAAATATCAACAAACATCACCCTACTCATCAACATTATATTGTCGATTCATAACTATACGTTTGAAGACTTATGACATCATGGTTGAATAATCAAGATTAATATTCAACGATAATTAATATATTAATTTCACTCCGCGCATGCGCGCGGGTAATCATCTAATTTT